>JAVJIF010001362.1:0-102141 GCA_038442645.1 Agave tequilana | reverse complement strand
GAATCTTTGAAAGATGCTGGTTCTTTCCGGTGAGGCCCAGGCCATCCTGACTAGGCTCCTAGCTGCTCAGGAACGGGAGCGACAGGGGCGGAGGCGCAGATCACTGCCGAGGTCCGTGACCTTGAATATTCCAATGCTGAATTTCAAAAATTAGCCGGAGATTCGAGGGAATCTGAGCTCAGTGTGCAGAGCACGGAGCAGGTCATCCTCAGAACTCGGGACATTATCGCCAAGGCGGAAGCTGTTCTTGCGCTAAATGAGGAGAAACTTGTTTCCCTCAAAAGGAGCTTGAGGAGCAATGGGCTGCTACGGCGCGTGCTGAAGAGAGTCTATCCCTGCAATCTTCCAGGGTGGAATCTCTGCGGATGCAGCTGGCTGCCAGAAGTTTCTTATCTGAGACGGAGCTGCGGGACCGGGCTATCATGGAGGCTGAGAGGACGCGCCAGCATGAGATTCACCGCCTTAGGGAACAAATCCGTTCCTTGGCGACCAGGACATTTAGCCTTCTTTTCTTCTTTTTTTTTTTTGTAAAGAAAAGGGACACTCTATTTATTAAGAGTGTTTGTATCCACTTCTATCATTTTTGATATAATAGAAGTTTTCTTTAAAGCTTTTGTCCCAATTTCTTTGTCCTGTTGTGGATGAGTCCAACTCTTGATCACTAGTGTGATTACTGAACTTAGGTAGGGCTAAGTTCTTTTAATGAGACGCGGTCTTGGCGAGACGCGGCATTAATCCCACAGGGTGAGACGCGGTCATCAGTCTACCGGAACTTAGATTTCACAAGTCCTTTTACTGAGACGCAGCGTCAATCACAGAGTGAGACGCGGTCATCATTTCATAAGAACTTAGATTCTACTAAGTCCTTTTGATGAGACGCGGCGTCAATCACAAATCGGAACGCGGTCTTCTTGATGAGATGCGGCGTCAATCAAAAGATGAGACGCGGCATTGATCCGTAAAGTAAGACGCGGCTGTCAGTCCCTGAGACGCAGCGTCAATCACAAGGTGAGACGCAGCTCTGAATAACGCAAATCTGTCTTGCGCGGATCGGGCAGACGCAAGAGATGCAGCCTTGTCTGCTGAAGGGACGCGGCTTTCCCACCTGCGTCTAATGTGATCTGACTCAAGATTTTAGGAGATCTTTGCTCGTCAGGTCTCCTCTGTCGATTGGGATTCCGAGTCATCCGTTGATTCCAAAGCAGGTATCCACGCGTCAACTCCTCATTGGACTCAGGAGTTACTGCCCTTAAAGGCAAAACCGACGCGGGCGGTTGAAAATCGGTGCTTGCGACGGTTTCCAAAGCGGCGTTCCACGCGTCAATCCTCCACTGGGCTTTGACAATCGTGCGTGATGGTTCCCAAAGCGTCGTTCCACGCGTCAATCCTCCACTGGGCTTTGACAATCGTGCGTGACGGTTCCAATTAACGCCCCATTAATGGCAGTTATTAGGGCCTGCCTATAAATAGGGTGCGCTCCCCTTCTATAATCCAAGCTTGGATTATTTCTCTTTGGGATTGCTCTGAGAAGTCCCACCTTCTTCAGAAAAGAGTTTCTTGATAGGGACTCCGTCTGCATGGACGAAGGTAATTCCGAGGATGAAGATGACCCAGAGCTCTCACGCTTCGGTTTGGTCTCTTCAAGAAGAACCCCCTCTCGGATCATCTTGGACGCCTGCGTTTGGGTGCAGAGAGGCCAACTCTGGCCAGAGGTCTCTGCTGGTATGTCCCCGATGATGTGTATAGCCTGAACTTCGTATGATGATCTGAATGAAGTCCCGGTGCATTCCTCCTCTGGAATTTGTGCCAGTGACTTGACTTCTCTGAATGCAGGCGCTTGACGCTGGCTTTGCCCATTGCGTTTTACTGCCTTGGCGCGTTTCAGACCTGAATCTTGCAACTCCTGTTCACCCAACAGAGAGATGGCAATTTTTGGCGTTCTGAAATTCTTTGCGTCTGGTGCATTAGGCGCGGGTACAAACTGAGGCCGCGTTTGAATCCTATGCGTGGCGCAGTTTGACTTGCGTCTGTTTGACTGTGCGGGTCATTCCCGCGTCTGAAGTCTTGAATGGCTGCCGCGTTCTGTTACTCAGTTTCCTTTATAAAAATGTACTGAGTTCCAGATTTTCTGACTCTCTTGCTTATTCTTTGCAGGTAGGCTTGCTTGTCCTTTTTCAGGTTTGCTGGGCCCCAGAAAGAATATACCGGCTGGCGAACTTGCTCCACGTTCGTTTGTGAGAGATTAAATTATGGTCCTCGTCGTTTGTGAGAGATTAAATTATATCTCTGACGAGGACCCAACCCTCGCCAAGGTCTCTTCAGATCTGGTGCAAGAGATGGATAGGCCGAGTATCGGCGAGGGTGGTCCGGCGGTTACGGTGGCGGAGAAGATCCTCTTCCTCTCCAACTCCAGAAGTGACATCGAGGACATTCCGTTGGATGGCCTGCTGGGGAAAGGGATGGTGATGAATGCAGGACTCTCTGCTGCCGCTGGACCGAGTGGAGGGTGGCATCCTTTGTGATGACTCCTAAACTTCTCTCTCACCCCAAGAGTGACTCCATGTTTGTTGGATGATCTGCTAGGGAAAGAGACGCGCCTGAACGAAGGGTTGCAGGACCTTCTGTTGCCACCGGACCTCAAGAACACCATTGCTCTCGGCTTGGTCAGCTAGGGCGCTTTCGAAGTTGGCGTCATGCATCAAAGTGCAACCGGTTCCAATTGTGCACCTGGGATCAGATGCAGTTTTCAAGAGTGAGTACGGCCTCAGAGAGAGAGAGGGACTTCTTTGTACTCCTTAATTGTAACACTCAATCTTATTGTATAAGAGAGCGTTTTGTATCACTTTCATGTGTTTGGATATGAATAAAAGTGACACTTTTCTTTTTGCCTCTTTCTGTTGTCTTGAACGTTTTGTTTTAGAAGCAAAAGAATGATTTTGGTGGACCCGCCACTTTATAAAAGAAAGTGACAGTGGAGTGCGTACCCCCAGAGAAGGTGAACTTTTATCAAGGATTTGGGATTAACTTGATTTAAGATCAGCTGGGGATTTTGATGGAAGCATTGTTTATCGGTGTAATGTTAACCAACAATGCCTCCAAATGAATTTGATACTCGGTTGGGGAGAATATCAAATGAAACTAGACTCGTGGGGAATCTAGTAAGATTTTTACCGTTAGAGGTGTGATATTAACTTAACGGTTTAGAAGTAGTCTTGTCAGAAGTGTAATATTAACTTGACAAGGACGTGAGTTAGAGGTGTGATATTAACCTAACTCATCAGCATCTCAGTTTTATTTGGGAAAACTGAGGGTGTCACTGTCATAGGTGTGATGTTTAACTTAACAGTGATAGAAATGCTAGAGGTGTAATGTTGAACTTGGCATTAGTCGTCTCGGCTTAAAGAAGTCAAGGAAAGGTCATAGCCATAGGTGTATTGTTGAACTTAGCAATGACTCGGATGCTAGAAGTGTAGTGTTAACTTGGCATCGTTCATCTCGGCTTGGACAAGGAAGTCGAGGAAAGGTCATAGCCATAGGTGTATTGTTGAACTTAGCAATGACTCGGATGCTGGAAGTGTAGTGTTAACTTGGCATCGTCCATTTCAGCTTCGATATGGAAGTCTGAAGAAAGGTGACTGTCAGAGGTGTGATATTAACTTGACAGGCACTCGATGTACTGCTTAGAGGTGTAATGTTAACTTTAAACAGTAGTTTTGTCAGAGGTGTGATATTAACTTGACAAGAATTTGCTTGCGATAGGAGCAATTTGAGGACCTGTCATTCTATTGATGAGAATTGACAAGTGGAATTTGAGTGCCAGAGGTATAGTGTTAACTTGGCAAATTTGAGAGTTTGTTACTCTATGCAGAGTTAACAAGCCAGGTTTGTACTCGACAAAGAGTATTCATTACCAGAGGTATAGTGTTAACATGGTAATGATTGCATTTTGTGGTCCTACCATTCTATGGATGAGAATTGGTAAGGGATTTTTGGAGGGAAGAGTGGAATCAAGTCCACTTAGGATTTTTAGCAAACCCTCAGCTATCAACGGATTTGAGATGCCTTTACCAACTACCGTTTGAGTTGGGCTAGCCATGCTATTCCCCTCAGCATGATGAGTTGTCGAAGACTTGTGTTGGACTTAAAGCCAACATTTTCTTCTATCCTTAGCCGTCGGAGGCGTCGGATCAAATGGGAACGTGTCCCTTAGGATTTTTAGCAAATCCTCAGCTGTCAACGGTTTGTCATGCCTTTACCAACTACCGTTTGAGTTGGGCTAGCCATGCTATTCCCCTCAGCATGATGAGTTGTCGAAGACTTATGTTGGACTTAAAAGCCAACATTTTCCTCTATCCTTAGCCGTCAAGGGCGTCGGATGTTTGATCAGAGGTGTATTTTTAACTTGATCGGTGGAAGAATGCCATCTAGGGATAGTATTTCTTCAGGAATTTGCCATTGATTGGCATCATGAGTGTATCGCCATTTGAGGTTATGAGGCGATACGATCCATTTGAGTAGACTGACTCTACCACAAATGGTCCTTCCCATTTGGGTTGGAATTTTCCTTTCGTCTTGTGTCATGACCATGGGTCTTCGGACGGCTAAGACGAGGTCGCCTTTCTTGAAAGTTCGCGATTTGACTTTCTTGTTGAAGGCTCTGGTGATACGAGCTTGGTAAAGCTCGATTTGTTGTTGGGCCTGCAGACGCTTGTCGTCCAAGGCTTCCAATTCTTGGAGTCGCTGTCGATGCTTCTCCTCTGTTGTCATTTCCGCTGTCAAGGCGACGCGAAGAGATGGAATTTGGATTTCCAGTGGAAGGACGGCTTCGCATCCGTACACCAAGGAAAATGGCGTGGCTTTAGTTGGGGTTCGCACAGTCGTGCGATAGGCCCATAAGCATTCGCCCAACTTATCGTCCCAGTCTCGTTGACTTTTCGAGACGAATTTCTTGAGAAGCTTGCCAATAGTCTTATTGAAAGCTTCTGCGAGGCCGTTAGCGGGCGGATAGTATGCCGTTGATGACACACTCTGGATTCTGAACTTGGCGCAGAATCTCTGAAAAGCCTGGCTGATGAACTGGGGTCCATTGTCATGGACAATCCGCCGAGGCACACCGAAGCGGTAAATAACGTGATGTTTCACGAACTTGATCACGTTAGAAGATTTCACCTCTTTCAAAGGGATAGCTTCGGCCCACTTTGAGAAGTAATCGGTTATCGCTAGGATGAACCGATGTCCCTTTGATGATGGTGGGCTGATAGGACCAACCACGTCCATCCCCCACATTTCGAACGGCCAGGTAGAGGTCGTAGAGTGGAGGTATCCTGGTGCTTGATGGATGAAATCGCCATGTATTTGACAGGCGTGACATCTTTTGGCATAGGCAACAGCATCGGCAACCATCTTGGGCCAGTAGTAACCCAATCTTTGGAGTCGGTTTGCCAGCTTCGGGCCAGGTTGATGAGCTCCACACGTACCATCGTGGGCTTCTTTCAACACTTCGTGGGCTTCTTTTGATGAGAGGCACCGGAGCAGGATCCCATCATGCGATCTACGATACAATGTTCGCGAAATCGCATTGTAGTAGAATTTGGAGGCTTTCCTTCGGATGGCAGCCGCCTCCCTGGTGTCTTCGGGCAAGATGCCGTAAAGACAAAATCAATGTAGGGGAATCGCCAGTCTTTAAGCTCTGGATCGGTCGACACTTCAAGTGTTTCCTTACCGCGACGATCTCCCGTTGACCTCTGGTAGTCTCCGAGGGGACTTTTTGGGCAGTATAGGTCGTGGCTATAGACGAATACCTTCTCCATTGCTCCAGCTGGAAGAGCTAAGGAGGCAGCAAGGGATGCAAGTGCATCTGCATGCGCATTTTGCTTGCGCGGTACATGGTCGATGTAGAAGTTTGAAAACCTCTCGGCCATGTGGATTGTCGCGTTGTAGTAGGGTACTAGATCTTCATGCCTGACCTCATACTCTCCGCGAACTTGGCTGACGATGAGTTTAGAATCACCGTATGCCTCGAGATTTTTAACGCCAATCTCATCGGCGAATTGCATCCCAATCAAAGAGCGTTGTATTCCGCCACATTGTTGGAACAGGGCTCGGTTAACGAGATAGCTCGGGGAATCACGTAATTTTGTGGGAGACGAGTACCACTCCTACCCCCGCTACTGTGTGTCCCTTCGGGCTTGCCCTTGATGCACCGTCGAAGAAAAGTTGCCATACTTGACTTTCGAACGACGTCTGAGCTAGGCAGACTTCGGCGACCTCATCTGGGAGATCCTCGTAGAGTTTGGCTGCCCTGGGATCTGGGTGTTCAGCTAGGAAGTCCGCCACCGCTTGTCCTTAATGGCTTTTGTGGCAGAAAATGCATCTCATATTGTGATAGCAATATGGCCCATTTTGCCAGCCGGCCATTTAGTGAAGAAGGCTTTGTCATAAGTAACCTCAGGGGGTTGACTTTGGATATGACATTTATGGTTTGGCCCACCAGATAGTGTCGCATTTTCTGAATGGCGAACACCAGTGCCAAACATTCCTTCTCGATCGGGTTATACCGATGTTCGGCTCCGATCATCGTTCTACTTAGGTAGTAGATTGCTTGTTCTCGCCCCTGGTCATCATTCTGAGCTAGTAGAGCTCCCAAAGAATGATCCATTGATCGGACGTACACCAGGAAAGGCTTTCCGGATACCGGAGCTGCCAGGACTGGTGGTTGGGTGAGGTAGTGCTTGATCTCCTCAAATGCTTGCTGGCAAGCGTCGTCCCAAATGAACGAAACGCCCTTCTTCATCAGCTTAGCGAAGGGTTGGCATCTCCCGGAGAGATTTGAAATGAATCTGCGGATGTATGCCAATCGTCCTTGTAATCCTCTGAGCTCCTTGAGGCTTCTGGGGGGTTGCATCTCTTGGATAGCACGGACTTTCTCCGGATCCAAATGGATTCCTGTGGAAGTCACAACAAACCCTAGGAATTTGCCACTGGCTACCCCCAGGAAGGACTTGGTGGGGTTCATCTTCAATTGATGAGCCCGCATGATGTCGAAGACCACCCTCAGGTCTGCTATGTGATCACCTTTAGTGCGGCTTTTCACCGCGATGTCGTCGACATAACATTCCACCGTTTTGCGTATCTGCCGATGGAAAATGGCATTCATGGCCTTTGGTAGGTTGCCCCCGCATTTTTCAGACCGAAGGGCATGACGGTGTAGCAATATACCCCTAGAGGTGTCCTGAAGGAGGTGTGCTTTTCGTCATCGGGATACATCTTGATTTGATTATATCCTGAGAACCCGTCCATAAAGGACATTCGCTCGAATCCACAAGTATTGTCAATCATGACATCTGTGATTGGCAATGGGAATTCGTCTTTGGGGCAGGCCTCGTTTAGATCACGGAAGTCGATGCAGATCCGGATCTTCCCGTTCTTCTTGGCGACGGGGACGATGTTGGCTACCCAGTCGGGATGCTGTTCCTCCCTGATAAAGCCGGAGTCAATAAGCTTCCTGACTTCTGATTGGATTGCCTCCATTATCTCTGGACGGAACCGTCGCTGCTGTTGTTTAACAGGCTTCATGTCCGGATTGATGTTGAGGCGATGCATAGCCACTTGAGATCAAGTCCAGGCATGTCCTCATAATTCCAGGCGAAGACATCTATATACTCTTGTACAAGAGATATTAAATCCTTCTTCTCTGGAGGCGACAGGCCGTCACTTATGAAGATGGGTTTAGGATTGTCTTCATCTCCTAGGTTGACTTGAACAACCTTGTCTTCTGTGGGTGGCTCACGCTGTTCAAAGCGGATGTCCCAAAGAGCATTCAAATGTTTGATCCAAGGATCTGTATCGGATTGGATCATTTCTTCATCTTCATCCTCCAGATGGCTTGTCGAAACCATGTTTACTGAAAGCCCTTTGAAGATGTTGCCGACACTGACATCTGATTCCCATGACGACGTGTCTGATGAGCAGTCATGACTTGACAGTCTCTCCGAATCAGAGGCTGATGGCACTGGAGTTGATACATAGCCCAACCCCCGGCGCGTCTGATGATAGTAATCAGGGGTTTTTCCTTTCGGTACAAAGGATCGAAGCAGTGTTCTTCTTCCTTTTCCGAAGTTCAATCCTGGCCTGTTGGTTAGATCATACCCCATGCGCTTCATCATCTTGAGCGTTCTCGGTTCATAATGATCGAACTGAGGGATTCATCCTCACCTTCCGATTCTTCGTGGGGCATTGGTTCAGATGCGATTCGCCCAAAAAGTATTGGTCTTTGGCCTTTTCGTCTGGCTGGAACCCTGAATACAGACTCTTGCGCGTCACCATTATCTTGGTATGTCCCGAAGGATGATTTCACCGGTACATGCAAAGATGTCAAAGCATCTATTGCCGACCAGAGGTCATCGTCCACGTCGGTAGTGGTATCCGACGGTATTGAATCGGAAACATACACAGAAAATACGCAAAGTCTAAATCTTCATTAATGTACCAACCACCCGCATCGTCGGTGGTATCAACATCGAGCTTATTAGTGCTCTTTACAATGGGCTCCAACTCCCACAGGCACTCTTCTTTCTCGGGCTCAATGTCAGCTTCATTACCAGAGTCTGGCTCCTCTGGTTGTGGGGTTTCATTAGTCTCCTCCGGATCCTGATATAGGAGGGAGTCCGTGAAATAATTTTCAACCCCTTTAAACGGATGCCTTTCGGCAATCAACGTTCGGACCTGTCCACTCTCGTCAATGTATTTCATGACTTGGTGGAGAGTAGAGGGAATGATGGAATTGCGGTGAATCCATGGTCGTCCCAGCAACAGGTTGTAGGAAGTGTCCGCGTCAATGACGTAACACGTCACTTCTGACTTGAGGCTCCCGATCTGGCATTTGAGCTTGATCTTCCCCATTGGGCGGGAGCTGTTGGCATTGAACCCGTAAATAGTCGTCTGGGTAGGGCTCAGACGATGGGTAGGAATGCCTAGAAACTGCATAACCCGGCGAGGTATGATGCTCAGCGCGGACCCTGGGTCTACCTGGATGCGGTTCACCTCGGATGACCCAATATACCCTGTGAAGTATAGGGGTCGGTCATGCTTCCCTTTAACCTGCATGTCATCTGTTGTGAAGGTGATGCAGGGAGCATTTGGGGAGGCGTGGAGGCAATCCTCTACATCTTCCTCCCTTGGCACACGAGTCATGAAGACCTCAGCATTGGCCAAAGCTTCTTGTAGAGCCTCTCTGGTTGACTTTGATAGCCTCAGGAGCTCATACAAGGTAATGCGTGCCGGGATGTTGGCTAATTGAGCCAAGACATCAAAACTGTAAGGTGTCGAGGATCCTTCCGTTACACCTTTCGCAAGAACTCGAGAAAACCGAGTTTCTTTCTGCTTCTCCCCAGGCTGTTTAGAGGAGGGCTTGGCTGGTTCCACGGCTGGTTGCGGAGAAGCCGCTGCTGTCTCGCCGTACTGCTTCAAGTATGCCTGTCCTGAACGGGTCCCCGCCGTAGGTTGGCTGGGCTCTGCGGCCAGGACTATTGTTTCCTCTTCTGAGTCAGTCAGCGAGGGAACATCAGTGTCCGCTTCTCGAGAGGAGGCGCATATCACATGGCAAGATGAAGCCTTCCCTTTGCCTTTGGACTTCCTGTTGGTCATAGTCGTCCATTGTTGCTCGTCGACGAGGTCAGGGTGGACCCACATGATTTCCCCTCGAGGTGTAGGGACGGGTACCAAGCCTTTCTCCTGCTGCTGATGAGGGTCTGTGTTGACCACCCTCAGTTCACCTTTCGGGACAGAGATCACCCCCACGGGTGTCGGAGGTCGTGTCCCAAACTGGAGGATCGACGTCATGTTGGCCGTCATCTTCTTCTGCTCTGGTCGGAGTTTTAATACCTCCGCGTCAATCAGAGCTTGAAGGATGTCCTTAAAGACGTAGCAGCTTTTGGTAGGATGACCGAGCATCCTGTGGTATAAGCAGTAGGTGGGATTGTCGGTCTTGCCGACTTCCTCCGGGCGCCTAATTTCAGGGAGCTTCAGTCGATTGCTCTTGTTGAGTAGCTTGAAGAGCGAATCGACGTGTTCCTCCTTGAAGGAATACTGCTTGTTGGGGCGGGGCTGGCATGAAGAGCCACTCGCCCTGCCTGTTTGAGGCTTGGTGGGAGATTTGGTCTCCGTCGCCAAATTATCCTTCCGCTTCGTCTGGAGAGAGGTGTCTGGTGCACGCCTTGTCGACCTCTCTGGCCTGGGCTTGCCTTCTTCCGCTCTGACGCGGGCGACAATCTCCTCAGCCTGTTCACCTTGCTGGACTAATTGTTTTCAGGTGCGGCTTTCAGCAACTCCTATTTGAGCAAGGAGTGAGGTTTGGAGATTATGGCGACATGTTTCCACCAGGGTGGCCTGGGTCATGCAGCTTGGACATCGGAGTGCCATGTTCCGAAATCTTTCTACGAAAGACTTGACGGACTCTCCCTTTCGCTGTTTTGTAGCTAAAAGGGTAGGCATTGTGACTTCGGAGTCGTCTTCGAAGAAGCGTGTTAAGAACAGCTTCTCTAGATCCCCCCAGTTCTTGATAGAACCCTCCGGGAGCTTCATAAACCACTCAAAAGCCAACCCTTTCAGGGTGCCGATGAACAGTCGCGCCAAGATGGCGTCATTATCTACCACATTCCCGGTCTGGGATTTGAAGTAGTAGATGTGCTGGTTGGGTGACCCCTTCCCGTCGAATGCTTGGAGAGTTGGAGCCTTGAACTTAGGAGGGTACGGACTAAGTCCCACTCGGCCGGATAGGGCCGGACTACTCCAGCTTCTTGGAGGCCTTTACGGTTGTAAGGGCCTCGAGGCGCTGCTCCAGTTGACTCATTCTTTTAGCATGAGCCTTTCCCGGGTCTGGTCGCTTCTTGCCTGCGACGAGGGCTTGGACACATCCGAGGTAGATCGTCGTGTCTCGTCAGAAGATTCGGAGGGTGGGCTTCCTCCCTTTCTCCCTTTCCCCTTCGGTCGTCTAGGAGGAGATCTCGCTCTTTCTTCAAGCAATTTCTCAAGCATATGCTTGAGGGAGTCAATGGATCTCTGTTGAGAGGCGATTATATCCATCTGGTGCTTCTGCGTCTGCTCTAAACGCCTGGTCGTCTCCTCAGGAGTGTCGGCCATGTAGGCGGAAGCCTCCTTCTCGACGGAAGAGTTTGAAGCCTGCGACTCCACTATAGCGGAGTGAGAACCACCCATTCTAATGCTGCAGGCTAAGGCATTATAGTCAATTGGGGAATGGCCCCTGTCCGGGTGCGAGTGTGTTGATACACCCCCTCCGGTTCAGAGTCAGATTCCTCTGAGTTGACCATTAGTTGTTTTCCCTTGCTTCTGCTAGTCATGTTTGCAGTAAGCTCCGGGTATTCAACATCTGAGAAGGTTCTCCTCCTGTGGGAGCGTCTTCTCTTGGCTGATGGGGGAATCAGGGTCAGCTGTCTAATTAGAGACGGCTGGTGCACGCCTGACTCGCAATGGCATCCAGAGAGCATCTGGATGAGCTGTTGACAGCAGCATAGAGAAGTGGTCTGATTGGCACTCCTTTTCCTTGTTAAATAATCCCTCAAATCCGTGGGAGAGGGATTAAATAGACTAGCCTCGCGACGTGGAAGACGGGAGGAAGTCATGCGCTGTGCTGTCTGGACACAGGTTTCAGAAACGCGGCTGTCGCGTCGCGGCTGCGTCACGCGCGTCTGGCGTCTCTGTTGATATGAGACGCGACTTTCGCGTTGCTGTCTGCTGCGTTGGAGCAGAGAGACTTGGGAGAGAGTGGGCTGCTGGGCCCCACGCCTATGGGCGCGTGCTTCCTGCGTTTGACGAGACGCAGAAGCTTCGCTTTGGCGTTTGACAAGTTGGTCTCCAGAAGGCTCAACTTGGGGAGTCTCGCGTTTGGGTCGCCAAACGCGGATCTCTCGCACTGGACGAGGTGCGGGTAAGGCATCGGATCGTACGCTGCGTTCAACCCAGTCAGAAAACCAACGGTTCCGACCGAGTGTTGACGCGCGCGTCTTCTCTGTCGACGCTCGGCATTCCGATTGCGCCGTGGAGGAAGAGAGAAGCCAACAACTTCCTGGTTTGTAGAACCAGGGGTGTTTGCCACGCGGGTCTCCTGAGAGACGCTGACGCGGGCGTTCTGTGCGACACGGTCGATCGCACCAGTAGATGTGCCGGGGACCACGCGGGCCTTCAGAGAGGCGTTGGCGCGTGTGTTCTGCGCGACGCGGTTGATCGCAGCAGAGGAGTCTGAGGTTACGCGGGCCTTCTGGGAGGCGTCGGCGCGTGAACCAAACTTGGCACAGTGGGCAGCAGGAGCACCCGACAGAGCCTCAGATTGGGCTTCAGGGGGCTGTCCACTTGAGACCCTGCGGCAGACGCGGGTCTTTGGGCTCTTGGAGCCAGAAGAGAGGAACTCTTCATACTTCGCCTGGTCGAACTCGACGACGAGGGATTCGACCATTTTCCCCTTACGGAGAACGTCATCTTGCACCACGGTGCGCTCGTCAGTAACGAAGGTTGTCCCCAGCGGAGTCGCCATCTCTTGTAGGGGGCCGGAAAATTTGGTGGTCGGAGAAAGTGGTTTTAGCTGTAAAAGATTTCCTTGATTCAAGCGAAACGATTACAACCAAAAGAACTACTCTTCCCTCTTTTCCAGTTACAAGGGAGGGAGGATGTCTGAATCTTCCCTTTGTTTAAGGCTGGGTTCTTCGTGTGGCGATGGAGAGTGAATCTTGTTCTCCGTTGACCAGATGACCGTCCTAGACCGTCGGGGGTCTTCTCTTCGGTCGGTAGAAAGAGTAACTCAGCTCCGTCTACCAAAACTCTCAAAGAGGAGGTAGGCGAAGAGCGGCTAGTACTCAGTAAGCTCGCTGAAGAGTCGTGCTTCTCTCTTGATGATCCTCCTGCCTGGATTCGATCTTCTCAAAGTTCTCTCCCTTCTCCAAAAACTCCGATCCTCTCTTCATAGCAAACAAGGCAATTTATAGGGATCTCAGGGGGTGAAGGTGCCTCCTGAAAACGCTCCCGAATGAGGGGCCACTACCCGCTACATGCGCGGTGACTGGCCCCGCAATCAGGGCAGTTGCAACTGAGACGCGGGCGTTGGGCCAAACGCGCCTTGGAGTTTGAGACGCGGGCGTCGAGCCAAACGCGCCTTGAGACGCGGGCTTCGGGCCTTCACGTCTGGATGCTGAGGCGCGGGCGTCGGGCCGATGCGCCTTGATGCTGAGACGCGGGCTTCGGGCCGACGCGTCTTGATGCTGAGACGCAGGCTTCGGGCCGACGCGTCTGAACGTTGAGACGCGGGTGTAGAGCCAACGCGTCTTAATGCTGAGACGCGAGCATCGATTTCTCGCGTCTAGAGCTTGAGACTCTGCTTCCTTAATGGCTGGTCTGTTAGTCATTTTTAGACAACCTACAGTCATCTTCAGCCTGGGCCAGCGCCTGTGATCTTAGCTTCGCCTCATCGAAGTCCATCGCCTGAGCCAGACGAGCCTCGGTCTCCACCAAAGTCGCCCTCTGTGATGACTTCCGCTCCGCCAGTTCCTCACTTCGAGCCCTGAGTTGCTTAAGCCGCGCAGACTCTTCATGACGCATCTGTGTAGCCTTCGACAAGAGGAGATTTGCCTTTCGGATCATCTCTTCAGCCCTCTTAATCTTATCTTCAGCGTCAAGAAGAGCATTGTTGGAAGCATCAGTTGCACTCCCAACCTCTGCTTCCTCTGCCTCCAAGGACCTCAAGTCAGAGGAGATAGCCTCAACAGCCTCTTGAGCAGCGAGCTGAGCCTCGCGCTTCTGGGCGACAAGACGTGCGAGCCGTTCATCAACCAAAGACGCTGCGTCGGAACGATGGAAATGGCGCCATTCCTCCACGTCCCTCTCAAGGTCATCTACCAGGAGCTCCAGAGCAGTAGCTTGATGGTACCCCTCAAAGTCCCGAATACTTCAATGCCACGGGAGAGAACCATCTTCAGCTTCGAAAATGGCACAGGCGAGGCCTTCAAGACTAGACCGATAGTCTGCTCCAAACTATTATAGAAGCTGTCGACCAGATTACCGATAAAGTCATTCTCAGCTTCATCAACCCTTGAGACAACCTCGGAGCAATCCACCAACCTAGTCGACACCATCGCGGAAGAAGAAGCGGGAACATCGACTGCAGCAGGGCAAGCCAAAGGTGACCTCGGCGGAGTCCTCAGCGACACCAGCACGCCAGCCACCGCGGAGGTAGGACTGGCAGCCACCTCCTGAGCAGCAGGCTCAACTACCAGCGTCGGGGAGGTAGGGCTCACAATCACCCTCAGTGCCGTATTCGGCAAAACAGTCTGCACCTCACTCGTTGATGTGACTGGAAGTGAGGGTACCTCCGGGATTGCCGCCTCTTCAACCTCAGGGCCCTCCGCTGATTTGGGCTGATAAAAAGGCAGGTCGCCATACAGCGCGTCTAACACAGCAGCGTCTGCCCCGGTCGAAGCGCTCATATCGCCCTTTGACCCTTCAGGAAAACCCTCCGCTTCTTTTGAAGCTGACGCACCTTGGGGACGAATGCCTGCAACAAAACCAAGGTCAAAAAGGAGACGCAACAAATAGGCGAGGATCAGGAGATCTTAGTCATACCGAAGGCCGATGTCACCTCGTCAGCCGCATCGGAATCCAGGGTCCCATCGGAAAGTTCTTACCAGACTCAACGCGGATAGCCGGCCCACTCGCCGATTCCTCCGCAGACCACCCGGCAGAGCTGGATGCCATAGGACTTCCTTTAGAAGTCCCAGCGCCCGAAGGGCCAATATCGGCCGCATCACCTCCAGACTCCTCCGAGCGAGCAAAGGAACCAGCTGCACTTCCATAAGTGAACAGGGAACCGTAGTGCTCCCCTTGCTCTCCAACTGCCTCAGCTCCTGCAACAAAAAGCAAATGATGAGTTATGTAAAGCGCGCTGAAGGCATATTAGATGGGACCAATCTTACCAGTAGTCGGTTCAGCAACCGACGGCTCAGCCACTAATAGAGCAGCAGAAGGAGGCGCCGTAGGGAGTTCGCCCTCCACCACAATGGTAGGAGTTTGGCGACGGGGCTTCTTCGCCGACGACTTCCTACGGGATCCACTTCCACGCTTCCTTTTGAAGTGGACCTCAGAGTCCTCTTCCTCCACTTCTTCCACATGCTGTGGGGGAGCTGTCCCCATTACACCAGACCCGGCTTCATGAGCACCAGCTTTGTGGGCATCAGCCCTTGTCTCTGCCTCGAAGCGAGGGCTCCCCGCATCAGAAGCCTCGCTGTCATCTACAGCGATGAACTCCTCTATGCCAGGAACACGGACTCGTTTGCCCTCCTTCTTATCCAAAGCCTTCTGCCTCATCCGATGAGAAATCAACTTCACACCTGAACTATTGGCATTGAATCCAGGAGGCGTGGAATTCGAAGCTGCATACCATTGGCAGAAACACAGGGTCGTCCATAGGCCGGGATCCCTCAACGGCGTGCGTAGCCACGCTCCAGTGTCATCCGCGGTAAAGAACCGCCAAGCACGAGCCCCATCAATAAGGCTCCCCAGGAAAGCCAGGTCCGGATTGGGGTTGCCCACATACAACTGGTCATACCCAAATTGGCGGGCGAACCGGCTCGGGATGTAGGGCTCCATGTAGCAGGTATCCCCACTCCTGTACAGCAAATGCGAGGGCCGGATACAGACCAGCCACTCGAAAACACCCCGACTCATGGGAGATCGACCTGACTCCTCATCATGGAATTCCTCGTTGTATCCTGCACCCCGCAGGCGAGGAAAACAACGGAACAGGCTATAAGCGTCATAACGACGCACTAACTTACGGGCCTCGGCCACATAAGTTTTCTGCCACAGACGGCCTTCAAAACGACGGAGAAGCGCCGTTTGAACGCCCTGCGGTGGGTCTTCCCCAGCTCCAATCAAACTGGGGCAGTGCAAGGCGAACCACGCCATCAAGTAGGTGTACGGTAAACCTACCCTAGGATTGGGTCCGTCACAAGGCAGGACGGCACCCTTCCCTCGCCTTGACGCCATCGGCCTGCAGAAAGCCTCCGTCAGTACACGAAGGCCCCTCTGAATACAACATACCATGGCCGGAAGGAGACCCAGGCGGTGACCATGGACCAAGCGGACAGCGGGCAGCAGCACATTCGGGTGGACAATGTCACCCGAAGAAGAAGGCACGACACACTTCTTTAACCAGATGGTTAAGAATCCGGCCAGCAACGCCTTGCGAGACATAGGCCAACGGGCCTGATGGTGAAAGCTCCGAAGAACATCACCCTTCTCGAAAGGACCATCATCTTCTGTCACGACGATGTCCTTTTCAGCACGCACCTCCATCCTCGCCAAGATGTCTTCTTCGACAACTCCGCAATGAGCTGCCTCGGGCGCACTAGTCATTTCCGGGAACAAGTAGTTCCCCCAGCTCTTTAAGCTCTTCGAGCTACCCTTACCACCAGTGTGGATGCTGGAACAAATGTGCAGGTGGCACATCAATTCCTGATATGTCTCAAGTAAAGCAGGCTCTTGCTTCTCCAAGAGAGCCAACTCCGCCTCACACGGAAAATACTCTTCATATGGAAGAGACCCGAAGGGCAAAGCAGAGATCTCTCGCATCTCATGCAGGGCCATGCCCAATTCACCAACCGGGGTGAAGAAAGTCCCCGAGGCTGGGAGTACAACTCAAGAATGGCGTAGAAGCACGCCACCTTCATCTCAATGCCGTAGCAGGTCGCCCTGACGGCCTCATAGAGGTTCAACCTCCCTAATTCCCCCTCAAATGATTGAGGATATAATTGGTCAACTCCGCCCACCATGACCTAGGAGGGTGGACCCAACCAGGAGCTCTGAAATCTGTGGCGGGGTAGTTCCCGTCAGCTTCGCAGAACTGAGTGCCGAAGGTCGGCGCCGCAGCTGGATTCTCTCCTACTGGAATGTCCCGCGACACCTTCCCAGGGTATAGCCCTATTATGCTACGAGGAGGGCCCGCCCTCGAATAGCCGGTCTGGAAAGTCAACCTCCCGACACTTATAGACTCGGCATTTAGGCTCACGCCCCACGCCATCTTCCGAGCCCAAGTCACGTTCGCGAAAGAAGACAAAGCGAAATGCCGCTTACTAGACGGGAGATAGAATCTCTCGCCATCCAACTGGAAGATCCACTGGCCTTCGCCGGCTTGCAGCTGGCGATCGGGATCAGGTGCAGCATCCTCGAACATGAAGTCAGGCTTTTTGTAAGCCTGACGGTCGATATCTTCAAACGGAGCCGTAGTCAAAATGCTCCGCATGGCCTGCGGGCCACCGCTCTGAATGAGCGTATCCCGTACAAAGGAGCTCGGCTCACTGAACAAGGAAGCCTGCCCGATGAACTGCAAGCTGATGCTCCCGCCTGCTCGACTGGTTACGCCAAATAGACTGTTCTGGAGGCCGGAGGCGTAATGTACTGCAGAAACAAAAAAAAAATGAACTATGATTAGTTCACCAATCAAATGGATGCGAAGACATAAAAATTCGCTAAGGCATAGCCTCGCCCAGTAAGCAGGAACAGCGGGATAATAGCTTTGATAAAAAGCTTCGCTTCACAGATAAGACTGCATCTTTGCAGGAAGTGGCATAGCCCTAAGGGCTGACGTCATCAAAAGGACGTTATGGTTAACAGTCACCCTTCGTGGCCACGACTGAACGCACGCGACCCATATCCTGTTCCTCAACAGGATGAAAATTGCTCAAGCAATGGCTTCCTATGGAAGCCCCAAGAGAAGAACTGTTCAGTTCTTACTTCCCTGGTGCAAGCAAAATAGGGAAGTTAAGGGAAACGAGTTCCCTGATAAGGATAGATCATATTCGATCGTCCTAATAGCCGAGTATCGACTCCAAAGGATGAAGACCACTCTCTAATCAGATTGGAGAGTCTCTTACCAGCGATCGGTCGCTCAATGAACGAAGGAGGAGGGCCCTCCGCTGCAGAAGTCGCTACTTCCTTTCCCGCTCGTCTCTTGGGCGCCATTGAAGAATTACAGGAGTCTTTGAACTCTTGAAGATGAAGAAAAGGAAGAAGAAGAGTCAGGTACTCTGGAAAATTCAAAGAGAAATGATGATTTTCTCTCAGCCCGATCGGGCTTTTATAGGCCAATCAGCGCCTAAATCGAGGCCTCAAAAAAAAAGGGCACATGCCGCCGTTTCGAATTAATTCGAAACAGTGCCCGAAGCGCCTGAGACGCTTTCCCAAAAGCGACGGTTCAATCCCACTAAAGGGTTAACTCCGCACAAGAGCAAAGTGCGGACTTCGCGCAATCCTTCCAGGACTTAACCGAAAGGTTTGAATTAGCCCTCTAAAGAGGCGCTGACATGACAGCCTCGCGAAGGTCATTCAAAGGAAGGGCTATGTCCTTAGCTCCGCGCGCAGTTTAGCCCAGCAATGGCCGAACTCTCAGTGAAGCAAGCAAAAAATCAAATGATCAGACAAAGAACTTTCATTGATTTAAAAGCAAGAGTACATTTGATATTACATCAAAGTTGTGTTTCATACAACACACCAAGTTGCCTAGCAAGGCCATTTGCATAAAAGGCATACAAGCGGTTTTATCTGCTTCCAGACCAGATCAACTGGACAAGAAAGGTCTTCCTCCTGCACAAGACTGTAACCAGTTCTGCCACAAGGACACGGTCATTTTTCTCCACAAAGTGGCAGATCTTACCAGGCCGTTTTTGTTGAAGCCTGGCAATAAAAACCTATCGCCGCCAACACGTCAGATCACCTATAATGGGAACTAGTTTTGATGCTACGGATCTGACGGGCGTGAGGCCCACTCCCCTGAAGTGGATCGTCTCCGACGAAGGCCACCAAAGTTGAAAGTTGGCAATAGTGCCGACAATCCCACAGGCGACGCCCATTATCTTGAAGCGGATCCTCTCCGATAAAGGCGGCGGCCAGCCTCACCTCAGATCGAATCATCTCGGATAAGAGGCTGCCAACAGCCCTTGGGACGCGCACTCGCCGCCCCGAATTGTTCCTCCTGCTTAAAAGTAAAGCTTTAACCGGGGAAGCATAAGGCAATTTCATGGTTTCTTCCATCAAGTTACCAGATTGAAGACAAGCCTCGCCTGCACGGCAACCATGGGCTGGTTCAGCAAACGCCAAGTCCTAGCCTCGCCTATACGGCAAAGTCAGACTGATCTTGTGAAGAACAGTCTCAACCTCACCAATATGGCAAGACCGGCTCAACTATTGAAGAAGCCAGGTCCCAAGTCCTGCCTGCGCAGCGGACTTAACAAGCAACAATCTTTCACTGAGCAAGCCAAGATGATAGCTTCACAGAAAGCTATCCTTCTCTGCAGCAGCCAATTGCAAGATGAAGAACAAGGGAAGCTAATCCCTGAAGCAAGCTGCCAAAGCTAAATCAAGGGAGATGAGTTCCCTAAAAGCGGTGAAGTCTTTAAATGATCAAGACTTACTGGTCCTTGGCCGGTTAGACAACCAGAGTGGGTTTTCCCACTAATTCAGAGATCTGAGTATCTCTTTCAACCAAGAGAAGGGAAGTAGAAAGGCAAGGCACTTCTCTTCAGAGGGCCTCAAGTGTCCTATTTATAGGCCCCATGGCCTGAGCGCAACCACCTCAAGCATGGAAGCACGAGCGCACTTAAGGCATTGATTGCGCCTTGATAACAGGGACGGTTCCCATTGGAACCGTACAAGGGAAGAAAACGTCTCCCTCATAAAAAGGCATTTATGGCGCCTTGAAGAAGGGAGTATCCTCCCTTGGAAACAGGCGAATCGGAGAACATCTCTCTCGATTGGCGCAAAAGAAGGAATGATCCTCCTCGTAACAGCCCCACGGCAGTTGGCTTTGAAAAGGCAACAGGAGTTCCAAAGCGAACTTATTTCTTGAAAGCCCAGATGCGGAGCTACCCCGACGCAAAGCAACTCGCGAACTAGTGCAATTCTTCGACGAATTCATCCCAAAGCAGGATTGAAGGCGAAGCTGGACTCAACCATCATGGCGACGTTCATACTCCACATACCATCACAACAGTTCAAAGTGTTTCGGAGTCTGAGCTATTGCAGACTCTCGAAAACTTTGAAGGGGGTCTTGTTGACACTTAAAAAAGACAAGATTCTCATTGGTCCGAACGATGTCTAAACTTGTTGACATTTACAAAAGACAAGTGACAGACGAGCTGAAGACCAGTTTTTACCCACCTCCAAGGGACAAGGAAGCGGTTTGGACTCCACTGATCCAGCAAGCAGAACAGTGAACCCGGATTGTTTCTAAACAGACCTCAGCAGGTCTAAAATGCTAGCATTTAGCATTACATTAGCCCAAGGAGATAGCCTCGTGTGAGAGGCTAACATCATCCAGAGCATCGCCAGGAAGCTAACTGACAGCTTCGCCGAAAAGCCTCTTTTCGGACTTCGCCAGGAATTGCCTCTAGCTCCGCTATGAGCTTCAAAGCGGGCAGCTCCGCCATCAGCCTGCTGTGGTCAGCCTTTGACCAATCAAATCTCCTGATGAGATTAGATCTAAGCTAATCAAATCCAATCAGGATTCAAATATGGCAGGTGATTGCCGCAATCTCTTGACTCTCTTGAAACGAGTAAGAGGATCAGAGAAAATCCTCCAACGATATGGAAAGGATCAAAACAGATCAACCGACTTGCCATTTTCTAGCTCCGCAGAAGCTATCCTAGCCTCGCAGCAAGGCTACTTTCCAGATTCAAACAGATTCGGTTCAATCTGTTTCCATATCTTCAAGAGGACGATTATACCCTTGCTCTCCCTATAAATAGCCCGCCAGGGGCACAAGGGGAGAAAGGAGAGAGGGGGGCTTCCAGAGATCGGCGATCAATCAAAGTGGGCTTCTGCTCCCAAATCAATCCTCTGCTGATCAGGAGAATCGGACTTCTTCATAACGCACCGTGCGTTCTCTAATTCAGAGACCTTTCAAGAGAAATACTTCTCTTTTCAGGGTGGTGATACCCTAGCAACCTCTTTTCCTCAAGGAATCTCCGGAACCAGGCGAGAAGGAATTCCTCACAGAAGGCGGTTTTGAGAAGTAGCAAGAGGGTTCTACCAATCCTCTATTCTCTGATTCCCGGAACCAGGCGAGAAGGGAATCTCATCGCTCGCATCGTCAAAGGGACAAAGTGGTCGCGCGCTGACCAGACTCCTATCGGCACATTTTCCCAGAATCTCTGAGGAGATCTACTTGTAATCTTTTGAGAATACTTGTAATTTAGCTCCTCAAACTTTTATTTGTAAGTTTTCCCTTTTTGCAAAATTAATGGAAACAGACCCTGACTACTGTTATTACCTGTGCATGTTACACAGATACTATGACACGGCACACTTATTATTTCGTAGGCATAGCCCCACCGATACGTAGCAGCACCATTTTACGAAAGACCGTTGTGTCTGGTATTGTTATCCTCGGTACATGGATTCTCGGCATATCATTACACAGACTACTACATTTCATATTAGCAGGATCATTCATATTAGCATGATCATCATACACATTCATATCATGCTTACGTATTACAGTTACACATGCCTGTGTTGTTTCTATCTTCTTGTCATATGGATCACCATGCTTATTACATGCATTTTTGTTCCATGTTCCCGTATTCATGATATATGATTGTTTCCTGTTACTGATATGGATTTCCCGATACTGGACATGAGAGCTGTTGATATGCGATATGTGGGGATCCCACGTCTATTGTTCCCATTTCCTGGTATATTGTTCATGTTATCTTGTTCATATTATATTGTTCCTGATTCCCGTTATATTGTTCTACGCTATCTACAGAGCTCAGGTCCAGTTATCATGTTACCCGTATCATGTACAGTAGTTGTTCTTGTTACATTGTATACTTGATATAATAGATCATAAAGCTAACTGGGATATGGGGGAGACTTGACGGTTGATTAGATCTTATCGGGTGATGTACTGGATCCATATTGTTTTCCCACTGCAGGGGACGGTAGTATTATCTACCAATTGCTCCATGAGCTCTTGTTACTTGATTCATGCTCCCCTCTTAGCGGAGGGCCCTGGTCCTGGCAGCCATGGGCTTGTTTAAGGCCGTGATCCCGGGTATGCACGGGATACATCCACCCGATAAGAACTCTTCGACCATGAGTTTCCAAGTAACATAATAAAACAGTATACACAATAGTGACATCGGGAATACTTGTTATTTGATCACTCTCTCGTTTGGATAATGGTACCCGTAGGCCATGTCCGGATGGGTTCGACTGGAGTGCGGGCTCCAGTATGAACTGCCAGTGGTATGGGACACTGGAAGAGATTGATTAAAATACCAGGTGGTACTGATCGCTACTATTGTATAAATAACATGACTTGCTTGATACATGTTTATTACTTGTTATTGTTTCTTGCCTGATACATGTTTCCTATTGTATAGCTGTACTTCTTATTATACCTGATCATTTATCCGATGTCATGTTACACTTTCTGTAGTGGCATCCTATTCATGCTTATGTGCATATAGTCTATTTTCTGTATACCGCATACATCTTTACTGTCTATGCACCACACCGTATACTGGTTAGGTAGCATATGCCCATCTGCATGTTCACTACTACCACATCACCATTAGCGTGTACACTCGTCACCACTAGATAACATTATATATATTATATAAACTGGATACGACTATAGACATGACCCGATAACCGGTTAGGTAATGATGGTATTAAAAGGTGACCTATTTATATATTTCCACTGCTTACATGTTTATCTATTTCTACTGCTTATGGTATCCTTATTATATGGTATCACTAGTACAACATTATGTATTATATCTAATTATCTATCTTAGTAATTATTTCTGTTATCATATTTATTACTGTTATTCTTATCTGTTATGATCACTCACCCCTTTTCTGCAGGTATTCTTGTACTTAATTCATGCTGGAACTCAGGTATTGATGGAGATTATTTATTGTACTGAGGCTTAGCGTACGTACGTGAGGGTTTTCCGCCCTGCGTACGTACGTCGCCATAACGTCCCCGTACTTGCGGGATCGGGGCGTTACACCTCCGCCCACGCATAGGGGGCCAGGAGCCCCCCTGACTGCACTCAGTCGCCGATGACGTGCCGGCGACGCTTAGCCCCCCGGGGCGCCGGAACTAGGGAGGAGAGAGAGAGAGAGGTAAGCTGGGAGAGAGATTGAAATTAGTAGAGAGAGTTTGGGGGTAGAGAGAGTCAGAAATTTAGAGAAGAAGGAGGGGGTAGTCGGGTGCCAAGGGAGGAAGGAAGAAGCTGAAAAAAGAAGAAGAGGAAAAAGAGAAAGAAAAAGAAAAGAAAAAGAGATTATTGAAAAAAGGGGAGAGATTGTTTATTTAAAAGGAAAAAATTGATGAGATGGGACATGGGATTTGGCAGGTGATGGGATGAGGGAGTGAGTTGTTAGGTGGTTGACTTTGGGAAGGAAAAGGAAAAAGAAACGAAGAAAGAAAATGAAGAGAGAAGAGAAAAATAATATTATTTAAATAGGGTAAAAATTGACTATTTCAGAAACGCTCCGAAAAATTCTCAAAAATAAAAAATATTATTTTAAGATACCAGTGAAATCGGATTCGAGAAATTCAATCTGGTTTTCAAATTAAAATTTCTGAAATTTTCCGGCGATATCGGTCGACGCCAAAACCAGTGGATTTCGATAAATTCTGAAAAATCTCAAAAAAAATGTCTTTAGTTAGAAAATAAGTTTTTAAGAAGTAATGTGAAACCCGTTTCTAAAAATTCAACTCCATTTGAAAACTAAAAATCCGAGAATCAGTCAGCGGTGCCGACCGACACCGGATTTAAAGATTTTGCAAATAATTTTGAAAAATTTCAGAAAATCATGAAAAATCTAAAATATTGGAAAACGATAATTGAAACTGAAATCGGTCAAATGAGACTATCAGAAAGGCTAAATCGAGTAATACATTAGGATCGGGCCCCTGGTTCGGATTAGGACTGACTCCGAGTCCACGAATCCGGATCCAATACAAAACAACCACACCAATAATCACAAAACAAAAAAATACAAACTAAATCAAAGAAATATGATAGAAAAATCAGAATATGTATCTAAGTACGTATTCCAGGAATAGGGTGTTAAAAACTATTTAAAACATGATTCATCAGATATCTGATTTTTGATGCTTCATTGTTATTTATTTTTTAAAAATGTTTTTTGGTTAGATTTCGTTGCAAAAACGAATAAAACTGTATGCAATAAACAATTTATATGGACTAATATGTAAATACATTTAGCAGTAATTTTCAGAACTAACGTGAGACTTATCCCCCACCCCCGCGCCCGCGGCGCAACGTGGCGCGGTGTAATTGGCGTCACGTCGCTTCCGGGTGGGGTGGGGGCATGTGCGGTGACCGCCGTGCTATTTAAGGAACCGAGCACCTCTAACTCTTCTCGACCTCGTGTCTTCAGAGCCTCAGATATCGGAGCCCCTTTTTTTTCCCTTTTTTTCCGCTAAATTCTCTCCAAAAAAAGGAAGAAAATCCGAAAATCTATATTTTTTTCCCTCATCGCCGCCGACTCTCTCTCCGATCGTCGCCCAACAAAATGGTACGGACCCTCATGACTTCGCTCTAGATATTTTCTCTCCTGATCTTAATCTTAGGGTTCGCGATCTTCTTGTTATTTTTGTTTGGATCTTTGGTTAATGAAGTTAGATCTGTTATCTGGAGTCTTAGATTAGTTGATCGATGTGATATCTCGGTGTATTTGCGTTCGCTGATTGATCTGATTGTTGAGTGTTGAGCTTGGGTGAATAGTTGAATAGTCTGATTTGAATCTGGTGATCTGATTCGAAAATTTTCCTCTATTTTGATTAGATTCGGTAGAAATTATTGCGATCATGATGGATGATTTATCTAACTTTTAGATTGACTTTGATCAGATGGAGTTCTATATGTTTTTAATTTAATAGGAAAATTAAGGTTCATGATCGTGATAGTCGCCATTTCCATGCTAATTTAAGTTTCTTGCATTCAATTCTAGATTCCTTTTTGTGATGCGTATCCAAATTGTGCTTTTTAATTATCTTTCATACGTTATTGATTTATTAATTCGTTCCGTAGACCATCCTCCTAGTTTGCTATAGTTCTCGGATCAGAAATGCACGATGCAGATCTGGTTGTAAGATGTTACTTTGCTTGCTTCATTTTCATTTTGGATTAATTTTGTCATGCGTTACCTGTGGATCTTGAGTCTGTTCTTTTCAGTATAAGATCACTTTGTTTGCCGTCTATTAGTTGTTCATACTTGAATGCCAATGGTTTCATGATTATTAATTTATTGTAACAAACCTTTGTATTCACTTTGATATTAATAGGCCAATGCAGCGTCGGGAATGGCTGTGAATGATGAATGTAAGCTGAAGTTCTTGGAGCTGAAGGCGAAGCGAACATACCGTTTCATTGTTTTCAAGATTGATGAGAAGCTGAAGCAAGTGATTGTCGAGAAGGTTGGTGAGCCTGTTTCCAGCTATGAGGATTTCACTGCTGCCCTTCCTGCTGATGAGTGCCGATATGCGATCTATGACTTTGATTTTGTGACTGAAGAAAATTGCCAGAAGAGCAAGATCTTTTTCATCGCATGGTAACCTGTTACTACATAACTGTATATACATTTATGGTTTATGGTTAACTTTATTTATTTATTTATTTATTTTGGTTGTAACTGAAAACCATTTGTTTCTCTTTTGAAGGTCCCCTGATACCTCCAGGGTGAGAAGCAAGATGCTTTACGCCAGCTCTAAGGATAGGTTCAAGAGGGAGTTGGATGGCATCCAGGTGGAATTGCAAGCAACCGACCCAACTGAGATGGGACTTGACGTCATTAGGGGCCGTGCCAATTAAGTATGTAATTTCAATGGACGTGTCCTCCCTGCAGTCTATGGTTGCTTTAGTGAAATGTTAATAGTCTCATGGATGCGTAATCTACTAAATACCCTATGTGCTTGTTGTTCACCTTATTACAGTATAAGTCTATTTGTCCGTGAATCATGTTTTTGTTGATTTTGGTTTTCATTATGATTTGGTTTATATCGTGATTTGTTATATTCGTTGAACCTATGTGAAGAGTGTATGCTTGTAGCTTGATGACTACAGGTGTTGATATGTAACAGTGTGTGGGCCTAGCAGGTTAGGCATTTCTTAGTTTGTATCACATTGAAATGGATGCTTTACAATTCTGGTATTTATTTATAATTATAATGCATATATTGTGATGCTTAAGGTGTTTCACAACTAAAAGTTGCTGTTTGTCACACTATTGTACCATTTCCACTCAATTTATTTCATTGCACTAGCTGATTGTAAATTATGATGGCTTTCAATGATTCCTGGTGGGCATTATCAGTATCATGTTTTAGAGCACATAGTTGAAAGGTATCATTGTTCTCTGCTTTGTGTTCTTAGAACTACATTTCATAAATGCCTTTTTTTTGGGTTGTTGTTTACTGGTGTGCTATGTATAGTTGTATATCCAATATTTTATTTGAAATGTTAATGTTGTGATAGAGCCCGCATATCGTTTGAAATGATGACTTCTCATGTGAGAGATTCAAGAGGAACTTTGAGAGATGGTAAAGTGCTATTTTGGGAAGGGTGCTTCTAGTAACTTGTCATGTGAGAGATTCTAAAGGAACTTAGGGAGATGGTAAACTGTTCCCTTCTGGGAGGGGTGTTCTTAGGCAGGAGCTAGAAGGCACAAGGGGTTATGTGAGATGTGAGTAATTGCCCCCTCATCTAGGAAAACGGAAGGGATGGAGTTATCCACCTTTCATTGATAAAAACTTGCAGTGAGAGGTTACTGTTGGTGCTGGGGTTGCTCAAATTGTACAATGGGGTTGTTGACTGGAGATTGTTTACCTTCGAGATCAGTAGAATAGTTATAGAAGCTCTGGATCGTCATATACGAAATTGAGTGATAGTGATGGTGGGGCATTTTGTAATTGAAGCAGCTATTGTTTTTTCATTGAAAAGAAATATATGCTAATGAACTTAATGAACTACGAACGTTACAATGCTTGCTAGTTGCAAAGAGTGCAATTGAGGTTTTTACCCATTCACTTTATGGAAGATATACTACTTGCTTACTAAGTACTAATTGATAGATAATATTTTTTTGGGTTTAGGAAACAGAGAATTTAGTTTGTAAGGCAAGTTTCCGCTTTTGTCTTATATTTATGGATGTTCTAATCTTACTAATGTTTGTGATTTGTTTTCTGATTATTTTATTTTATTTTACGCGAAGGTTCATTGTTTTTTCCTTCCTTCCCTTTACTTTTCATTTCCCCCCCCCCCCCATGGCTTCTGTTTCTCTGCACAGATTACAGGCTATAATAACACATCATCTTTCTGTATTTTTGTGATCTTGATTTATTCCAGTTCATTTTCCTCAACTTCTATACATACGTTTCTTGTCATTGATTGTGTATTGGTTGTCTCTTTATTCTTATAGAGAAGGAATATTGTGCTCGATGTCAATCGGCATCAGTTTTTTTTTTTTTTTACATGATTTTGTATCACTCTCAATAGATTCCCTTAAAAAGCCCTTAGATATAAATATTTTAATATCTTATCTTTATGATAAATTGTTTTGTACCGGGTGTTCAAATCATTTAATTCTGAGAAGCTTTGTCTATCTATCCTCTTCTTTTCTGAACGAGTTTTATAATGTTGAAGTCTTCACTCTCTTATGATAGTCAGCTCTAGTCAAACAAGGTTTTACATTCTAGGTGAAAATAAGTAAACCTGCTAAGTATTGGTTGCAGAAAATGAAACTGAAGAGCGGAGTAATTATTTATGCTTATATGAACTATAAGTTGCTAGAACCCAGGCATCAGTTTATGTTTTGATGAAAAAAAATACACATCAGCTGTTCTTGGTTTGTTTCCAGAGAGGATTGATGAACGCAACCGATTATTGGTTTTGATCTTTAGTTTTGGAGAGGAGTGTTGCTGAATTGGTTTTAACCGATACTTGTAAAGTTTCCTATAGACTGAATACAATGGATTTGAACTCGAACTAAGGGTTTCTATGGTTGTGTTATACCCAAGCTTTAGATTGAGGGAGGGTCAGTGGGGTACATTGTGGGAATCCTGGAAGCTGAACTTTCTATGGAAGAGCTTTGTTATTTGTGGGAACTTGAAGATGAGTATGAGTAGAGCCACACCAAGGGTTTCTAACAAAAATTCACTTGGCAACTGATATATGTATGTCATGGATGCATGCTTGTAATATGTGATTTTTTACCTTGATGGCTGTCCGATAATATGCAGAACAGATGCTATTTGATTCTTTGATTCTTCTATACTATACAGTGGTGCAGGGAGTGGATGTATGTAAGACAATCGTATTTGTGATAAGATATTCTGATTGGAAACAAGTCAAGCTACTGTAGTACATATACATTGTTTTAACATAGGAGATTAAAATGAAGGTCCAAGCTATCTTTTGGTTAAAAAGTAGACTAAAAACAATTCAAGCTGGTTTTGATTAATATCTGACTATGAATCGCCTTCAATCTAATCCGTTTTACCAAATATTGTGCTTCAGAATTATTGATATTTAACATGTTATCATTAACCATCTCAAGACTCATCACGATCTACTTTGCTGTCTACGATGTTTAACTTCTAGTTGAAGAGCAAGTAGCAAGTTTTAGATTGGCTTAAATTCATAAACTATCTTGGACTTTGACTGGACTTCAAAAATCTATGAAAATTTTCTAAAATGTAATAAACTATGATGAACTTTCATAAAAAGTCTAGATCTTTTCATAGAACTGTTATGTAAAGTCATAGTTCGTGTTAGTTTAATATATCTTTTAAAGTTATTGGTACATTTTTTTTTATAAATTTAGTAAAAGTTCATTAAACGTTCATGGTAGTTTTTTGAATTTAAGCTGTTTTAGATTGATGCGAGTGCGTGTAAAGCAGGGTGCAATTAGGTTGCGCCGGGTAGGTTGAAGGCCAACCCATGACCCAACCCATACTCGAACATAGAGTATTAGAGTATACAGACTGGATCTGAACCTAACATGACTCTGATCTGAACTTCTTAGCTCGAACTTGACCTGAGTTTTTGTCTGGAAGATATCTCTGTTTACTTGGAGACTTGTAAGGAAGGTCCTGTTGCCATAACTGAGAGAGATTCCAGGATGTAATTGCATCTTCTCTCCCCCCCTACAATGATGTTTACTTGATTTTTGTTGGCATATGTTGCATGATCAGGTCAAGAACGTTAAGCATGAGCAGAAGCCAGATCATGAGACTTTGAAGGACTATTAGGTGAAATGTGTCTTCGTTCCATTGCAAAGGTTGGAAGAGATAATACTAGAGTGGAGGTTTGGGGAGCACTAGATATTAGCGGAGATTTCCTTGTAACGCTGACTTCTTTTCTCTTTTTTCATGTCTACTTTTTTGCTTCTAATTTAAACATGCAAAATTTAGGCGATAATTCTTGCTCCATACTTACTAATTGGTAATTGGTTATTTATGCGATAATTCTCGCTCCATACTTACTAATTGGTAATTGGTTGTTGATTGGTTGTTGAGAGGTTGGAGGATATAACTGAAAAATATTAGTGAGATTATTTTGATTTTAGTATAGAGAACAGTAAATAATTCAACGTCCAGGGTGTATGTAGTTATTTGTTTCAATTTATACATTTAGAATAACAATCTTTGTTATGTGTTTTCATTATAATAGGGAAGTATTTAGAAAAAGAATGGAGAAAAAAAATAGATAAGGGATTAAGGAGCATAATAAGAGTATATTCTCCCTTAACTCTCTTTGATTTCTGTTTCTTTTCATTATCTTTGATTTTTGATTCTGAATGAATCTCTCGGTTAAAAAAAAAAAATCCCTTTGTTGGAAGCTAAGAGAAAGAAAGGATTTTGGTAACAAATCGCTGACTTTTCAGAAAAAATTGTTCTTTAGTATCAAATCCGTTGCATCCTGAGTTAGGATTGTCTTTTTTGTTTGTGGAAATGCATCTGGAGTTAGGATTGTCTTCTTTGTTTATGGAAAACGGTGGTTTTTTTTTTCTTTAAAGTTCGTATTGGAGTTGAGAGTGATGTGTTATTGAAGAAGTTTAAAATAGACTCTCTCTGTTTTTCATTTTTAGCAAATGTTTATGTGTTTTAAATGCTAGTTTCTCGAGCTAGGTGATTTCTTCTTTAAGTATTAAATTAATGTTGAGAACCAACTGTGGAGCTTGAACTTGAAATCGCCCCTGTTTATGTGGAGCTTGAACTTGAAATCGCCCCTGTTTAGATTCATGATTTGATTTGTTTCTTCTTGTTCTCACATTGATTGATTTTTATGGGAGATGAACAAAAGCACTTTTTTTTTTGATGGATTTTGATCGCCGACAATTGTGGTGTTCTTCTTCTTCTTATCTCTTTCTCTCTGGATTTTCAATTTGTTGTTCTTGCTTATAATTTGTTGTGGTGCTATGACTATTTTAAAAAAAAAAATGAGGAAATTTGTACAAAGAAATGAGAAAAGAAATGAGAATAAATGTGAGTATTGTAGGATTTTGTTAATGGAGCAAAAATATGTATATTTATCTGATTCCTTTAAGAATGTAATAGGTTCCAAACTTTTGGAGCAAAACTTTGTTGTTCATTTTCTTTAAGAGTTCATGTGTGTGAGGTTTTTATCCCCTTTGTTCCAATTGAGACTTTTAGGCTTTAATTTCAGGTTGTGTTATGGTTATTTGAAAAAAAAAAATTATGGCTGAACTTTTAGGTGTGATGAGGTGTGATGGTTCTTTTTTCTTCTGTGGCCCAAACTAAAATATGGATAGCATTTGCACGAGTCAAAAATATACCCGTTTCGATTTCAGGCTCGCTCAAAGCTCATTCATTTCTGTTTGGGTCAACATTGGCCAGTCTTGACCCATTCTAATCCCTATTTTAAAGTAATTATTAGAAATCAAAAATATTTTTCTCGTCGAAAGGAGGAGGGAAACAAAAGGAACAGAGACCAAAAAAATGCAAAAAAAAAAAAAAAATTGATGGATTTTATTTTTAAACCCAATGCATAAATTGTCAAGTAAGTAAGTTTTGTTTATTTGTGAAAAACAGAATAAAGAAAATGTGATTTTGCTTCTTCTTTTAATCTTTTAAAATTGATGAGTTTTTCTGTTTTCTTACTCGTTTGAGACAAAGGAAAAAGACACATATGATTTTGCCTTTTCTTTTACCTTTTGAAATTGGAGCTAATTCTTGATCTCTGGGTCTTAGTTGGTTGTTTCTTTTACTACATGATCATATAAAATCTCTAGGTCTTGGTTGTTTCTTTTACTACATGATCATATAAAATTTTTGCAAGCAATGTCGCAGTGTGAGTTTCTTCTCTCACTTTTATGCATCAAATCTGGGCAGGGAATTGTTACGGGAACTCTACTTTTTTGTAGTTTCTCATCTCTTCTCTCTTGAAAACAAAACTCAGCAATCGGAACTCTTTTCGTACTTTCATCATTATCAATCAACTCATAATAAATTATGAGCTAAGATATTTACATAAGAAATCTTTGTCTGCAGAAAAACATTCCAGGATTTGCAGAGAAACTATAAATGATATTCCTGGCAAAAAAACAAATAAAACATATGTAGATGTATAAGGTTAACATGCAAGATTTTGCCACAAGATTTCAAATTACAGCAGCAGAATGCTGCAAGATGTTCATGCTCAGAACTCAAATTGGTGTTGTGACAAAAGTATACCTGCGGACATTTTCTGTTTCAGAAAGAGGAATCAGAGGGTTATCTTCATACAAAATTAATCTCCGTGACCTTCAAGCACCCAAAAGCAACCTCCATTCTCTCAGTTATTGGCCAGTTTCCTTCTAATCCTTTGCACTGCATTTTGTCTCTCAAATTTGACTGCAACTGACTTGAAATGTTGTATGATAGCTTCGTGGCTCCATCGACCCTCTTGCTCTTGCACAAGCCATTGATAAGTGTGTTCGTACGTTACCAGATTTCCTCGAAACTCCTTGCAGTTTCATCTGATCAAAGATCTCCTCAGCTTCTTCGACTCCCATGTTCTTGCAGAGCTCATCGAGCAGAGTGTTGTAAGTCAATCTCCTTCAAGAACACCCATCCATTCAACTCCATTTCCTTCAATAGCCCCAACGCTTTCTCTAGGCTCCCACCGAAACAAAGGGTCTGTTTGGATTTAAGGAATTGGTGTGAAGCGAGGAAGTAGGAAGTAAGATTTATTTCCTTTAGGAAAAAGGGAAATGAGTAGTAAGTTTTCTGGTGTTTGGATGATTGTTGGGAAGTGTGGTTTGGAAAATGTTTTGTCGTTTCCGGTGTTTGGATGGTAATGAAAAGTGGAAGTGGAAAAGTTGACCACAAAGTTGACCGCAAAATAATATTAAAATAAAAATTAATTAAGAAAAATAAAAAATAGATTGTAATTAGAATGCAAGTGAGATTTACTTGACCAAAAAATTAACTGTTTTATGCTATAACTTATTATACATGAGATTTACATGACCACAAAATTAACTGTAGCACTCTGGAAGTGAGAAAATGGTTGTGTAAAAGAGAGATGAAAAAGGGAAATGGGGGTTTTCTTATTTTCCTTTTCCGGTGTTTGGATAGATAGGGAAATGAGTAATTATACTTCCCCACTTCCTCACTTCACTGTGATTCCTTACATCCAAACACGCCCAAAGGTGAAAGTGAACTCATCCGGTGGGTAGCCGTTTTTTTTTTTTTTCCTGTTGGTAGACATGGGGATAGTATTGTGTTCATAAAGATTTGAGTTGCTCCATCTAATAGATTAGTCTTTTAAGATAGTATCCCGAGTTCTTACAAATGGTATCAGAGTCATGCCCCGACACGACGCAACATGACAAGGCTCTGTGGGCGGCGGATCTTTCAATTGAATTTTTAATTTTGGCAAAAATCCAATTCCAACCAAACAGGCACTTAAACAAATATAAAGATAATGCATGAGCAGATTTCTTGACCCGAATGTCCCTATTATGTGATAAACAGCATATAGACTATAGAATAATTCAATATATAATTTATTATTAACACTAATATTATTCCAACATTGGTCGGAAATAATGATTTAATATCTTAAATATTTTTCTTTAGTTTTCTTGGAGCAATTCTTCAAGGGAGCCGCAAGCAGAAGAACGGATCCGAATCCGATACGAGATCAGAATTGCTGAATTAATCCATTTGAATTTTCAAAACTTCGTTTTCATTAATTTCAATTTTACCGCTAGTTTCCAGATCCGAATCCGCAGCGGACAGCGCCCCTTGTCCACCTCATCAATCCCCGCCTCGAAAAGACATTAACCGCAGCTCACCAATCTAAACCGTTAGTTCTCAATTAAATCAACGGTGGAGATATATCCAGTTCATGGATCCGCGACTCAACTCACTCTCCAATTAGAGTCGGTTCCCTTTCCCTATAAAGACAACATCTCACCTTCATCGATTCTCACCAGCCATCACAGCAACCAAGCCTCTTCAACTCTCCCAATTTTACAAAACCCACCCTTTTGCTCTCTATCTGTAGTCTCTAGCTCAGTCCCAATGGCGCCCAAGGCCGAGAAGAAGCCCGCAGAGAAGAAGCCTGCGGCTGCGGAGAAGCCCGAGGAGGAGAAGGAGAAGTCCACCAAGGCCGAGAAGGCCCCCGCCGGCAAGAAGCCCAAGGCCGAGAAGCGCCTCCCCTCGAAGGACGCGGCCTCCACCGGCGACAAGAAGAAGAAGAAGAAGAAGGCGAAGAGCGTGGAGACCTACAAGATCTACATCTTCAAGGTCTTGAAGCAGGTCCACCCTGATATTGGGATCTCCAGCAAGGCCATGGGCATCATGAACTCCTTCATCAATGACATCTTCGAGAAGCTCGCCCAGGAGTCCTCCCGCCTCGCCCGCTACAACAAGAAGCCCACCATCACTTCCCGCGAGATCCAGACCTCGGTCAGGCTCGTGCTTCCTGGGGAGCTCGCCAAGCACGCGGTGTCCGAGGGGACTAAGGCGGTGACTAAGTTCACCAGCTCTTGAATTGGGGCTTTTCTGATGGTTTGTTTGGGAATCTAGGGTTTTTCTTTTGTTCCTTGGTATGTTTTTATCGTTCTTTTGTCAACATTACCATGGGTCCTACTTACCTTTGATGTAACTACTTCGTACTATTTGGTAAATGAAAAAAAGTTTTCTTTTTAAACATCTTTGTCAAGTGATTGAATTGGGCATTTGGAGAAATTAGGGTGTTGCTACTCTTCTTGTTTGGTCGGGCTCTCTATTATTTTTCGTATTTATTTATTTATTTATTTGTTGAAAATATTTGTTTATTGACTTTGATGCGTTTGGCTTATCTACTGAAATGTCCATCTGATACTTAAGTATCCCTAGTTCTAATCGTTGCTTTTTGGACTCTTGTTGCTCTCTCCCCCAAGTGTGAAATACTTAAATTTTATTCTTCTTTAGATCTCCAATTGTTCAATTAATGAGCATTTGTCCATGATCGACGTTCCACAAGTTCGATCGTTTCTCTGTGTCATCTCCCACGTTAGATTCTATATTTTTGGCCGGCAGTTTGTTATCCAGTCCTCTTTAAAGTTTTGAGCTTGCTCATCAACTGCTTTGAATAGTTGTAGCCATGGATCCAAATCAAGGTGAAGAAGCTGCGCCTCTCGTTGTTGTAGTCGAAGATGGCGGTCCGGCTGCAGTCCGGCCGTCAAAGAATCACGCGAGAGATGCTCACATCCTCAGCTTCTCTTTCTTCTTCATCTTTTGTGCTTACAGTGCTGCTCAGAATCTCGAGAGCACTGTCAACACGGTGAGTCCCTTTCTTTCCTCTTTGAATTCTGGTAACTTGATTGCTTGGGGTCGTCACGATGCTTTTAGCTTAATTTATTTTTTGAATGAAAAATAACAGAAGGGGAACCTTGGAACGACTTCGTTGGGAATTTTGTACACTTCCTTTACTCTGTTCTCAGTGGTGGCGTCTCCGGTGGTCAGGGGCTTGGGGGCAAAGAAAGCTCTGGTTCTTGGCACTACTGGATATTTGCTGTTTATCGCCTCGAATTTGAAACCATCGTGGTGAGTGCCAAATTGAATTTTCTACAATTACTATTGGAATTTTACTAGAAAGATGGTCATTGAAGTCATGGATTGTTTCTTCGCCTACTTTAGCTTGTATCATTCTGTTTAGTGTGTAATCTTGTCTCATTATATATCTCATGAGATAGTTTGGTGTGTTGGAAAAGATAGTAGCCTTTATCCATCTAAACATCGTGCTACTTGGCTTTACAAATAGAACCCATTTACTTATTTTCACATAGTTTAGGCCTCTAGGCTTTTGGAAGTATATAGTGTTCTTATCTTAGTTTAGCTGGTATACTTTTGTTCAAGAAAAAGAAGAAAAAAATTTCAGTTCACATATTTCTGTAGAGGTCCATTTCTCCATTGTGACAGATTGTAACAAGTTCAAACATATTGAGTACAGTGCTTTGTACCAGTTATGTGATTTGGGCTCTGGAATATTGCTTGTGTGTTGGCAAAATCCTGGTGACTAGTGAGGAGCTCCTCCAGGTTGTGTCCAGTGATGCCGTCTATATTTTTGTGAAGATATTTGGAAATGGGTTTCTTTTTTTTGATTGAAAAGCAAGGAACACATAAAAAAACTGAGGCCCCTACAACTGTTGTTTTTTTTGTCCAGGTAAGTCACTTCATGAGGGGTTAGGGACGGTCCAAAAGCATCACACTGGCTCATGAAAATTTGAAACTGATTTCAGAGCTTTTAGTTCAGAGTTGGCTTTAAAAAGGAAGAATTTGTAATATAATACTATTATCTTAATTAAAAGAATTCTGATCACTTGTTCTTTCCCTTGTAGCCGTTTAAGTACATTTTAAAGTTGATTTCTAACCATGAATATTGAGTATCTTTTCATACAAACAAACAAAAGAAAGATAGCTAGAATTTTCCAACGTGTTCATAGAAACAAATGGGAGAAAGGAAAATTTTTGGGGACAAAGCCGCCTAAGAATTTTGACATGATTGTGATTCTCAATTCCCTTCCTCCCATTTGAAGATTGACTGTAAGTAATGTTGGGAAAACAAAAAATTAAACAATGAATCTTTGAGCTGAATTAAGGCGAGATCCGTTGATAGAATCAACCGGATAATGGTTGGAATGTGTTCTCCTTTCATTGGGGATGAACGTGTTATATTTACGTGTTTAATTCCGTTTTAGAATGAATGTGGGATTCACGTCTAAAGTTTGCCTAATTCAAATGCTAAAGGGACTAAAGGTAGTTAAAAGCATTTAGTTCCACATTGGATATGTGATGGACAATTGAAGTGTATAAATAGAGGAAAATGTGAATAAAGGGCGTGCCCTTTGGATACTTGGAGTTTTCGCGCGCGATGGGGGGAAACAATGCCCACATGTGCGCGACGCCGCCCGCCTGGCCCGGCTCGGGCCCGGGTGTGGGCCTGGGCGAGGATCGAACCCGGTCCGGTTCTTTTTGAACCGGGCCACATGAGTGCATGCTACAACGGGTCTTGACTCGCTTCGCTACCTGAATCCGCACTGCAACTGTTGAAAGTAACCGCTGCTGCGGTTCTTATCTGGAACAGTTGTTGAAAGAAATCGCTGCAGCGGTTCTTTTCACACCATAGGATGGATCCTATTACACATATTGAACTCAAAGAGCCAGTTGATGAGTTGTTACTGGAGAATAAGCAACAATGCCTTGTCCTAATAAACACCCATGTTTATGAGGACAAATTTTGGAACAATATAGTGACAAAGAATATTGGTCGGATCAGGGATAATATAATCTATGGTCGACCCATGTCCGACAGTTCAATAAATGCCGATATGGAAGAATCACACTTTACATTTTATTAATTTTTCTTCCATTATGATTAGACAAATGGACGCGTTCTTTCAGCCTTTACCTGTTAGAAAATCTCTTGATATCATTTCTCATGTAACAGAAATTGTCATGTACGTTTACGATGATGCGTCTAATAATCTTTTTTGATAGAGGTCGATAAGATTGTTGATATAGTAACTCAGGCGTCTAAAACTTTCTGTGTCCAATGGGGAGTCAAGCTCACTAGATTTTCTAGGACCCTTCGTGTATGTTAGGCATAAGCTAAGCTCTCTCTGCTACAGTTCACTATAGAGTATTTTAAGTCTGCATATTTGAGTCTGCATCATATTTGTCACATACATGCACGATTTACACGGAAATCAGTGATATATTTGAACAATGCAACGCTAACTGTAATTTATGAATTTGTATCAGGAAATTATTTAAAACTTTTAGTGTTGACAACTTATGATGGTTCGGATTCATTTGAAACGATTTTCTCGATAACTGTTGATGATTTGCATGTTGTAGTACCAGATTTTTTAAAATCTTGAAGAAATCAAATTACAATATTTATGTTATATATCTTTAAAAGATTTTGAGATTGTCTTATTTTCAATATTGGGTGTTCAGTGAATTACATGTATTTGATTTTAACTCTAACAACCCACTGGTTGTAAGCCTTCCCTGAGCCACTTTTTCGAGAGTCCCTACATTGGGTCCACTCTCAGATACTCATCCCAATACAACAGTGAAATGTGATTGAATTTTAGATGATTAAATTATCTGGTGTATTCTAATAATATATGATTGTTTGACAATGAATATTATCTATTGAGTGGTGAGTTGCAGTAGATAGACCCAGTTATGTTGAAACATTACGAGAGTTTCTACACCAAACTCGACGGAGTCGAATTTTCTCCCACTTAGGGAGAATGATACGGACATCCGACGACATCAAAGGCGCCACGAGTTATTCGTTTTATTGATCGGAGTCTGTATTTTTATTTATTTGAGTCGAGTATGTTTCTTTATTTTGTTCTCTTTCTTTTACCAGTTTTGTAGTAATTACTAGTCTCATATCGGTTGTGTGAGAAGAGATGTAGTCTTGTAAGCCTATATAAAAGCATGAGACAATATGATTTGGAAGGAATGAAGTTTATTAATGAAAATTTTGGATTTGCTACTTGAAAATTTAAATATGAGATTAAGTGTGAAACTTCTTTTCAAGATAGGATTTTGAGTGTGAAGCCATAATCCAATTACCCCTTATCTCTTTCCTAATTTCACTTCTAAAAATCTTAACTTCATTTCAAATCTATTTCCTCAAGATCCCAAATTATCCTATCCCTTCTCCTTTTTCAGAAAATACAAAAATTAAAAAAATACAAAGTCAAAAGAGAAAAGTCAGCACCAATTCCTTCCTTTCTCCACATGCCACCCTCTTCTCACCCTCCCTGCGCTTCGTGTAACCCAACGCAAGCCTACAAATCTCTGCTACAAATATATTCACAAAAGCCAACCAGAAAAGCTCTTGTTCACATCCAACTATCTACAGCAAAATTAATACATAAAAAAATCAAAAAAAAATTCCCTCTGTTCTCTCGCCTCTCCTTCCCACATGACTAACCCACATGTCCTGCACCTCCCTCTTCATGTGCAAGCCCAAGAACCCACCGCCTTGCCCCTCCGCGTTCGCCGACGTCTTCCATCAGCATCAGGCGAACAAAGGTCTTCCAGAAGCCTCCACCATCCCCTCCTGTGTGCGCCAACCCCCAAGCAACACTCCAGTCCAAGTTCCAGTGCAAAGATCAGTAAACAGACCAAAAGCAAATCCAAGAAGCCACCTGCAAGAGGAAGAAGAAAACACAAGTTAACGTTGGATTTCAAGTCAACAAAACGACGACTCAACTCATTCTTAAACTGACAAGATCAACAGTGCAGATACCTGAGAATGAGCTCAGTAGGTAAATTCTATTTCATCAGTCTGATTAATAGTTGGATTACACTGAAAATTTATTCTCTAATTTTTTTTAATCATATTAATCTGCTGTCCACTATAAAGGTGAGTTGTGTGAAACTGTTTGTTCTTGTTAATTCCTGATCTGAATATTGCGAATAGGACTATGCCATGTTAACTGAATATTGCCTTTGATTTCTTGAGACTAGAATTATCTAGATTACATTTGCAATAATTTATTAAAATCCATCTTGTTACATTACTTGTTTTAAATTTCTACTGAAGATTATAAATTTTAGTGAAACGTTTCCGAATTCAGATCTATACTCATATACCACGCTATAGGGTCACCGTTTCACATCAGTTTTGCTTTGAGATAGCACTTTCACTTTCTCAAGGTTGAACACTTTCCATTAGCCAAACATGCCTTAAGCATGATGGGATTTGGTAAACCTTGATAGCTGTAGTAGAATCTTGATTGTGAAATGACATATATTAAATTACTTTTTTTTCACTGTAGTGTTGCAGCTGTTATCCGTTTCTTCCGAGTGTTGGTCATTACAGTATTTTTCGTGAAACATTCAGAGCAATAGTTTTCTCTGGCATTTATTTATCATCTGATGTTAAATACCTTTTTTCTCCAGGTATACAATGGTGCCGGCTTCTTTGTATCTTGGCTTTACCGCATCCATAATTTGGGTTAGTCAGGTGTGTAACTACCGATTTCTTCCTTTGCATTTTTTGTTCTGCTCTTTCTTGGTGCGGGCCAATGCGGTTTCTAGCCTCAATCGAGGAATATTGATACATCTTCTGGTATATTAGGGGACATATCTCACTTCTGCTTCACGTAGCCATGCAAGAGATTGTCATTTGCATGAAGGCACTGTTATAGGTAACTTCAATGGTGAATTTTGGGGAATGTTTGCTAGCACCCAGGTACCAAAATTTCTTTTTGTTATTACCAATCTGAAGAAAGTCTCATGACTGAATCTCCTTGAGAAATTTCTGTTCTGATAGACTCTAACCCTCGTTAAATTCCATTTTATAGGTTGTTGGCAATTTGATTTCATTTTTCCTGCTGGGAGATGGAATGGTGAGATGGTTGGCAATTTCAATAAATGTCTTATTAGATTCTTGATCTGAGTTTTATTTCATCTCTTGTTACATGCGAGATGAACTATTTATTTTGATTTCCATGATTGTCATCTGAAACTTATTATTCTATCTGGTGCTTCACATGCTTCTGGGTGCACTCATAAAAATTGGGTTATTGCTGTTTATGATTTTCCTGTAAGATATTGCTTCTAGTCCAGGCTCTGGTGTAACTTTGTTTTTCCTTGAGTGGTAAAGTATCACATTATTGTTATAACACTATTATAAAATATTACAACAACAATTACAACAGGGAGTATCAATCTTGTCATCCCTTGTCCCAAAACTCTAATCCACATCAATTTATTATTATCATATCCACGTTTTTTTGAAAAAAAATTCTATTTGTTGTATTGTCTTCTCTTGAACAGATCTGTTCTTGCTGCTGTAATTAGCAAATAGGGGTTTTTTTCCATGAAATTTTGAACCACCTCCATGAGATTTTACTTTGTCTATATTTTTGGAGAAATATATCCTATTCCTCTGCTGTATGCTCTATTGTAGTTCCAACTATTATCTGCTGAAAGATGTTGAACTAGGATTTTTGCGCTGATCTCATAGAGAAGAGAGCTATCCTTAGACATGGCACACCATTATCTGCTTGTATTGAGTCTATTGACCTAAGATTTCACGCTGAACTCGTACAGAAGAGAGTTATCCTTGGATATGACAACATTGTCTCCTTGCTCAGAGCAAAACCTTTAATATACAATGTTGCATTAGAAATCATTGCAACAGGCACTGTGAATTTTGGGTTAACCTTTTCTCGACTTCTCTTCTTTTCTTTTTTAATCTTCTGATGATGGTTTGAAAAATAGCCTATATATATTTTATCAGATTTCAAGAATGCTGATCCGATCCAACCAAAACCGAAAGGGGCCAATATTGCCGATACTGGCTAATAAGGGTTGATATGGGAAACAGATCTGAGGTTTGAAGTACGGGAAGTGAAATTTTGACTTTCCCATATAAATGCTTTAAGATCATCATTTAACAGTTAAAATTATTAAAGTCGACAATCCAAGATGTCAAAAGTTGAAAAATCATCTTTTTTAGATCCACAATCAAAATCTAGTCAACTAGAAAAGATTGAATAACAATGTTGAGTGGTGGGTTGGATAAATCTCTTTATCATTATTTGGTCCGATGTGATAGACTATATTATAAGCTCGTTATCTTAGTTGTATATTCAATAATTAAGAAGTAACTTTAAAACTGATTTTGGTCAAAATTTAACTTCTCCGAGGCCCCATCTCACTTGATTCTTTACGACATATAGATGTTATCAATTATTCATTACCATATATGAATGTGAGGGTGCCTAGCACTTTATTATGCTACTTATTTTCTACCATGGTTATCATGGAGTGATCTAATGATGTAAATATAATAACGCTGATATTCTAGGTGTATTCCATCATTAGAGGGCATAGTTGATGCATTCAGAATGTAGTTCAATGTTGTGCTAATTTGCGTTTTGCATGCATTATAATTAAATAAACATATAATATGGTGGCTTAACTTGATGGGGCAAAACAAACGGTTTCGATTTAGCAGATTTGAGATTTTTATTTAAATTAGATTTGGATAGATTTAGTTGATTGAATAGATTTGGTTGAGATTTAGAAATTATTTGAATTTAAATATGGTTAGATTTGATGTTATCAATAATTGCACGTATAGTGCACGTATTGTAGGCTACATATAATCATGTAGTGATTATTTGAAAATGGTTGAATAATTTTGATTAAAAAATGAAGCTATTTGCTTTGGGTATTGATTTTAATCCCATGGATTGAATCATAGACCGTGAAGTCGAGATCTTATTAAAATTTTGATAAGCTATTTGCTTTGGTATTGGTTCGGATCTCCATGGATTGAATCATAGGCGGTGAAGTTAAGATCTGGGTTGCGATCCGCGATCATATCTTTCCTTTCTTCTCTTGTTTTTCACCAATTCCACCAAAATCCTAATACAAACCATGAATCTCCCTCCGTCCCACATCAATTTGGTATCAGAGCTGAATTTTCTGCTTTTTTTCTTCCACATAAATTCACTTCAAAAAAATTATTGTTTCGTGAACAATAACTTTACTGCTCACAGCTACTGTTCACAGCATAACGTAACCGCAGTTCGGAGTTCATTACAGGCACGTTCGGAGTCTGATTCGAGTTCCATCTGAAGCGTTGGATGCGTGATTGAGTCCCGGTGCTACTGGAAATATTTTATAACAGTTGGAGTAGCAGATCTGACCTCTACAAGCCCGTGTTTTGTGCCGGTATTCTTTCTGCAGCAGAAGATCAGCGTTTCAGGCCACATTTCTAGCCGATTTGAGTTCAGTTCGAATCGTCGAGATTCTTGGGTAATGTTTATGCACTGAATTTTCTCCACGGGCTTTTACTTTTGTGGTAGTTATATGAATACTGACGTTGATGACAAGAAGGTTGAATGAGATATATATGCGTCTATCCTGTATTTTTGGAGTTCTGATGATCATTATGGGTATAAGAAGTGGGAAAACAATCTTGAAGTTTTCTTCAGTTTTTTTGTTCTGACTTCTGAACAGAAGTGCCATTATGCCCAAATGAAGCTGGTTGAAAAAGCTTATTGTTGGGAGAAAGATAGTCATATTGACTATCGATGTTGGTTTGTCTTAAAAGATCTTCTCCGTACTTTGTATGCTCCATACCTTCTTTATTCATTTGAGGCAGATTACAAAGAGTCTGAAGTTGTTAATGAACTAGAAACAGAAGCTGTTGATGAGCCAGATCTAGAGCCTCCAGCCCTCGACGAGCCAAACATTATTGATGAGCCAGATTCAGTAGTTATTGATGAGGCAGAATTAGAGTCAGAAGTGAAAGAGCATCTTATTGAGACTCTTGTAAATCTTCCAATGGAGCCTACATGGAGTCATCTTTGACAACTATATCCTTAAGATCACCTGATGTTTACGACTCATTGCAGATATTTCTACAGGAGATAGGTTCACTGGAGATTGGTGTCTTGGTATGTGAGTTAATTTTCAGTGGAGCTGAGTTGCCTTCTTATGTTGCATGTATTTTGTTCGGGCGACCGCCAATTTCAGCCGATTTGCTACGGAAGCCAATTTCACCTCCACCACCGTTGTTCAGCCAGGATGCATCGGTACTGGTTCCCCGACCACCACGATGGCTTGAATGAGGATTCGTGATGCAGTCCAATTTCACCCGGTCGTGCTCATCTTGTACCTACTGCTACATTCATCGGGGATGAATGTTTTCAAGCCGAGGAGAATGATGGGAAAACAAACGGTTTAGATTTAGTAGATTTGAGATTTTTATTTAAATTAGATTTGGATAGATTTAGTTGATTGGATAGATTTGGTTGAGATTTAGGAGTTATTTGAATTTAGATGCGGTTAGATTTGGTGAGATTTGATGTTATCAATAATTGCACGTATAATGCACGTGTTGTAAGCTATATGTAGCCATGTAGTGATATTTAAAAATTATTAAATAATTTTGATAAAAAAATGAAGGTATTGATTTTAATCCCATGGATAGAATCATAGGCGGTGAAGCCAAGATCCGGGTTGCGATCCACGATCATATCTCTCCTTTCTTCTCTTGTTCTTTCCCAATTCTATAAAATCTCATCATAAACCCGAAATCTCCCTCCGTCCCACATCATAACTTCTTAGGCATGTCTCTCACAATCTCTTTTTGACAGATATATGGATGTGAAAATTGTGTACACGTGCTGTCTGCGTTATATGAAATAAACATATAATACTGCAGCATGATTTCTGGGGCATGTACCACAGGGTCTCATTTTGACTGGATGTTGAAAATGGTATACACTTGCTATTGTAATTTTAATAACATATTCATCTGGGATGATATTTAGTCATCATCATGATACATGCGTGAACAATGTCTAAAGTGTTACAGCTTTGATTGCTCAAAGTAACTCCATATATCTCATGTTATTAAGTACATGCATGATATATATTCGAAGTTTGACACACTATGGTGTGAAAGTCTTAATAACTTTGTATCTTATACTGCAGGAAGGGGATAGCACAAACCTACTGTTTACTGTCTTTCTTGGGTGTATGATCTTGGGTGCCATTTTGATGTGCTTCTTGTCCAAAAGAGATGACAAATTGGAAAGTCTTCCTGGACAGGCATCTATTGGTAGCATTCTGAAGTCTGTAATTGCTCCTCTGTTGGAAGCACGGGTATGGTTGATTATACCGCTTCTAGCATATTCTGGCTTAGAACAAGCATTTGTGTGGTAAACAATTCTGATCTTGTTCTACATATAGTTCATTGAAGAAGATGATTAATGGTTGTATGCTATTTTATCTTCTCAATCACTCATGCCTTTCTAATATCAGGGCTGAATTTACAAAACGTGTTGTAGAACCAGCTTTTGGTGTCTCAGGCGTGGGTGGTGTGATGGCTATTTTTGGGGCGGCAGATGCAATTGTAAGTGCGCTAAGGAGGATCCTGAATGATGTCATTTCTTGGGGCACACTATTGGCATTTCCTAATGATCTTTCTTTTTATGCTTCTTATTTTTCTCTTGAATATATCTCATGTTTTTTTATGTGTATTCCTTTAGGGAACTGTTTTCTGCATCACTTCCATTATAATTTGTATTTCTTTTTGTGGCATGGCTATGTGCATTTCTCACACACACTTACGGTTATGTCCTTTTGCCACGCCGGTGCGCTCTATAGTGGCCACGCCCATTTGTTCCTCTGAAAATACCTTTCTGAATTGCTTGATCTTCTTTCCTGTCAAATGAGGGATCAAACCATAATGTAACATTTGATATTAGATATGGGATTCTGTTATCGTTTTTTAGATGCCTTTCCCGGAGAAAGAGGGATCAAAATTATAATCTAACACTTGTAGATATATATTTTTTTGGTTGGAGATGTCACCATCCAACCACCTTGAGTTATATGGGGACTTAACAATTAAACACATCCTCCATTTCTCCATATGTGCATGCACATAGATCCCCCATCTCCCTGCTCGCACATATTTCTTCCTTTCACATACATGCTGATTTTTTTACTCTTGTTCTCATCAATGAATCTGAAACCTTGCCTATTCTGACCACCGGATGCTATTCTCTTCTCATATTTGGTTTGTCTTTCCTAGTAAATGAGGGTTCACAAAGTATAATTGTCACACCCCGCTTACCAAAATACATTGGAGCAGAGACGCGACGAGAGTCAGCGACGCATATACGCGAGGAGAATACCCCACATATACACGCTAAACCTTATGTAACCTGAGCAAGTTATATAAGTCAAATATAATAATTATGATCATTGCAATAATGTATATAAATTTTCACATATGATAAAATTATTTTACAAATAATCAAATAGAACAACTGCTGAGTCCAATATATAGAGAATCAAAGAAAATCAATAAGAATAAGAGAGCATGAAAAGATACCATGACTGGATGATCAAGCAAAAAGATGTAACAAATCGGCGTTATGATACAAATTGTTACTCTCAGGATCGACGTTTGCGGAACTTGACAATATGATGATACTTACAAAAAGAAAACTGTTATAAAGCAAAATAGTAATACTTAGACAAAAGAGTAATAAGAAATAATACGAGGATTTAATGTGGTTTGACCCAAATTTGGCCTACGTCTACGGGGAGAGAACTTAAGAGAGCTTTATTAATAAACTTGATACAATGAGATCTAATATTCTTCTTGATCTCACAAGAGTATTCACCTTTTCCTTGAATCTAGACCTAGATTACAATAGTATACATTCTCTTATGCATCTTCACCTTGCTCTTTTTCTTGGTTTCTTCTGATCTCCTTTGCTTGAGATTAATTTACAATGTTGGGTTATAATCTTTATTTATAGAATTTTATAATACAACTCCTATTTGGACTATGAAATGTTCTTGGCCATTGGATGCTTGAAGAATCTTGATCAATCATATTTGGGGTTGATCTCCTTGATCTAGAAGAATTCTAAATCCTTCAATCTTTAGAAACAAACCTTCATTGAATAGAATTTGAATTCTATTTGTACTCCAGAAAAAGAAACTCGTAAGCGCTTGAAAAGGAAACTGCTCCACTTTATTTGCTTCTTCTGCTTCAAGCCACTGTCTTCTCCAACTTAATTGATTTTTTTGCGCCATCATCTCTTATTGAAAACAAAGCAAAATTCTAACAATCTCCATCTTGACTTGTTTTTCAAGCCTATAGTAAAACACTTTGAGATTTTGGAGTACTATCTTAATTCTTTCCTCGGTTGTAATTATACAGCGAAGCCTTAAGCTCTGGCCCCTCTCCCGGGGCCTTTGGCGGATTTACCACTATGGCTTAGGTCATCTCGGACCTTTCTTGAATGCACTATTTCTTCTTCCAACAACACTTTGACCCGGTTCACGTCCCGTTACAGTCTTCCTTGAAGCTTTACCTCGCGATGAGCTCATTTCCAAGCTTATCTCTGAAACTCCACCTTAGCTTGTATAATCTACACTTTTCTTCTTCCAGGATTACCCTGTCTTCTTCGCTAATTGTGACGACGCCTTGTTGCACTTGGATCCGGTATCTTTTTTCGTCGAGCACCCTTATGAATATTAGATTGTACCGTGCTTCCGGACATATCAGACCGCCTCCAGAGGACGCACCGTCCCATCTCTTTCTATAACTTTGATTGTCCCAATGCTAATGACCTCGCAAGCCGAGTCATGCACCATCTTGACAATCATTTTCTCTTTTGCAACTAAGGAGTTGTTGAATATCTCTTTCTGGGAACATATATGAACCGTAGCATCCGAATCAAATATCCAGCCTTTATCTTGAAAAGTGTTGTCTTCAACATAAGAAACCATTAATACTTCGATGTCAACACCGCTTGCTACGTCTGCCTCCGCAGCTTGCCCCTTTTTCTTCAGCCACTATTATTAATGCTTGCAATCATTCTTCCAATGACCTTCTTTGTGATAATAATGACATGCTTTTGACGAGTTCGAACTTTTATTTCCTTTTCCTCTTCCTTTCCTTCCCGTGACCACTAACCGGATCCTTTCTGCTCCTCTTGATTTGACCTTTTTCTGATCTCAGTAGATAAGAGAGTTGACGTGACCTCCTCCAAGATGAGAGTTTTCTTACTGTAAAGTATGGTGGTGATGATATGATCGTATGACTGTGGAAGCGAACTGAGAAGTATCAACGTCTTGTCCTCCTCGTTGATCTTGACATCAACAGTTAGAAGCTCGCTGATGACCTTATTGAAAAAGTTTAGATGCTCTAAACACCGTTGTCCCTTCCTTCATTCGTAGCCCATATAGTTATTTATTGAGATACTACTTGTTAGAGAGGTTTTTCGTCTGCGCGACTTAGTTGGATCGTACTTGCCGCCTTTAAATCCATCTCCTCCAATCCTCGTTTGACGTACTTGCATGTTTTGCTTACTTTTCCTGCAAGATTTTTTGAAGGCCAAGTTGTACCAACGCCTTCACCCTCTTTTGCCATAAACTGAAGTTTTCTTTGCAATTGAGCTTCTCGACCTCAATCTTTGTCGTAGAACTTTCTATCTTTCACATATCACTCTTCGTCAACCTTTAACTCTGATACCATTTGTTGTAACAAATAGGCGCTGATGCCAATTGTTAATCTCGCGATCGACGTTTGCGGAATTTGACAATATGATGATATTTGCAAAAAAAAACTATTGTAAAGCAAACTAGTAATACCTAGAAAAAGAGTAATGAGAAATAACACGATGATTTAACATGATTCGGCTCAAACTTGGCCTACGTTCACGGGGAGAGAACTTAAGAGAGTTTTATTAATAAACTTGATACAAAGAGATCTAATTTTCTTTTTGATCCCACAACAGTATTCACATTTCTTTTGAATCTAAACCTAAATTACAAGAGTATACCTTCTCTCTATGTATCTTCGCCTTGCTCTTTTCTTTCTTGACTTCTTCTGATCTCTTTTGCATAAGATTAATTTACAATGTTGGATTACAATTTTATTTATAGAATTTTATAATATAACTCTTATTTGGACTATGAGATGATCTTGGCCATTGGATGCTTAATCAATCCTATTTGGAGTTGATCTCTTTAATTTAGAAGAATTTTAAATCCTTCAATCTTTAAAAACAAATCTTCATTGAATAGAATCTGAATCCTATTCGTACTCTTCTAGAAAAGGAAACTCGTAAGCGCTTGAAAAGAAAACTGCTCTATCTTGATTTGCTTCTTCTATTTCAAGTCATCGCTTTCTTCAACTCAATTGGATTTTCTTGGATCATCTCTTCTTGAAAACAAGACAAAATCCTAACAAGAGAACCCTGAGCTTCTCGTAACACGCATGATCTCTCACCAGACACCTGATTAACAGAATAAAACACCCTATATTTAGATATGCAAATTCAGAATCATCAGAAAGCGACCTAATTAGTGGTAAAGTGAAGGAATATGCACGTGCATATTATGTGTGTACATACTATGATATTATTATGAAAATTTTGAATAAATAAATCATGAATAAAACTATAATAGAAGATAGCAAAATAATATCATGAATAAAGTTGTAAATCGAAGCTAACTCATCACTGTAAAGGAAACAACTGATTCTTAAAGATTTCTAGCATGTGTGGGTGTATCTAATCTAATTATTAACTTAACTAATGTGATACTTAGTTGTCTTATACCACAATTGTTTTTTCACATATCAAACAATGTTATCGTTTGTTGTAAGTAACTACATGGTAATGAAGTGCATATGTTTTAGAAGGATACTGTGCATGCCTGGTACCATGGCCAAACTTCCTGGCGCTGAATCTGGACAGGTCGCAACACTCTAACAACTGGTAACTGAGATTACAATATACACAAAAAAATAACTGGTGCGGAGCTGCAATTCAGAAAAAGCCCAATAACTGAATAACTAGGTAGCGAGTATTACTTTGGTTCTCCATTATGGAACCCAACTTCGGTTAACTTTCTTAAATCTTTTCAAAATACACGATATACATTATCAAATAATTACTTATTTTTTCTCAGTTTGTGATGTCTTTTATGAACATGCCAACAATATAAATTATTATTAAATATAAAAGTGACTGAATATCTCTAACTGTTGCTGATGTCACTAATAACTGATATTTGATAACTGACAATTATTGTAAAACTCTGGAGATATAAAGTCATTAATATTGATGAGATCAGTATCACAATATAACTATGTTTATAACTGAATAACTGAAATAATTAAGAACAAATTACGAAGTGAAGTCTAGTGAATATTCTCATGATCAAACTAAATTAAAGGAGATTGAGATTATGATTAAAGAGAAACATTCTCAAACAATATGGAACCTAGATTTGTCCTTACATTTAATACTCTATATCAATAAGGAATCATCGATACTCTGACAAAATAAATCAGTAGGTAAATTCAGAAACTCTCGTTATTAATAACCCAAAATCAGTCTCACAGTACACATCAAAATTAAAAGCTAAGATATTTACATATACAATAAACATCCAACCATTATCAATCCCATTTAAAAACTAATTAAGATCTCCTCCGTATGTACTAGGATGCAACGAAAACAGATGTCTTAACGTTTGATCTAATACAATCACCATAGACATTTAAGTATTATTCCTCAGGCTTAGTCAATGATCCACACTTTCCAGAAATACCAACCTATGAGTCGCTTAAATAGAATCAGTAAGATATTTACTCCATTTGAAATAATCACCTAGCATCCTCTCGGTTGTTTTTTAACTATAAATAGTGAACTATCGTTAGCTTTAGTGGAAGTTCATCACTTACTACTAAGCTCACACTAAAATTGATAATCCAATCATCACTCGAAACTTGCTATATAAACTCAAATGCCCAAAGTTACAAGAATCCAAAAAACTAAACACTCACATCTCAGTAACAAGATACGGAGTTCATATGCGTTAAACCTCAAGGGTATATCTATCACTCAGTATAATAATCCGCGACTAATAATCTATCACATATATGTAAAATTCACTATTCAAACTAATCTGATCTGCTCCCCAACCCCAAGTCAAACTCTACTCCAATTGAGTCCACTGATCCAAGTATCAAAACATTTAATAAATCAAATAAAGTAAAATAATTTTGTTAATTACCATTAAATTTTATTTGGTTAAATGATTGAAAATACCCACAGAGCTATTCAATTTGTTTTTTATATATATGAACATGATATGTACATGAATAATAATTAAACATCAACAATAATTAAACATAAAATATAATTTGTTGAAAAAGGTTAAAACACTCGCAACAAAAATAATTAAAACAGATTGCGCAAAGAAAAAAACACTCACAATAACTCATAATTTATTTTAAAAAGTAAAAGACACTCACATTGCTCATGGCCACGGACATGGACTCACTATATTGTTCACAGAGTCATCATCGTATACGAACCTCCCATGGCTCACGCTCTGCTGGTCTCCGCGTGTGTACTGCTGGTGGTGGGACGAAATGATGTCGGTGGATTGCTCTTGAATCGGGTTGTTATCGGGTCGGGTTGAGGTCAAAGCAGATAAAGTCTGGGTTGATAATATGGAGTAGGTTGAAGGTGCTTGGGTGTGGAAGCATAAAGAGAGATACAGAGAGAGGTACACAGAGAGAGAGAGATACAGAGGGAGATGCAGAGAGAAGGAGAAGAGGGGAGAGAGTAGACGTGGATGTGGTTGGCAGTGAGGGGATGAAGATGGCGGCCGACCTGGGGAAGAGAAGGGATGGCATCGGCTACAGCCAACACGGGAAGGAGAGAGGAAAAGTAGGTGGCAGTGGTATTGGGGATTGGGGTTGCCATGGGCAAACAGAGAAGAGAGAGAGTAGCGCGAGGCAGTGTGGGCTCCTTGTCGTGAAGGAGGGTGGTGTTGGAGGAGGTTGTCGACGTCCGCGGATGCCCAACGGAAATCGGGGTGGCTACATCGGCGGCGGGCGCGGTGCAGGTGGGGACAGGTGGCTGCTGCAAGGGCGCAGGCGAGGGCTGCAAGCGATGGCTTATGGTGGAGAGCTCGCGTCGACGACACTGCAGTTGGGTTCTGGTGGTATTGGGTGCGGTGGATGAAGGGAGCAGCGTGGCGGTTGTGGGCAGCAGGGAGATGGGGGAATGGCGGCAGGTGAGGGTTGCGTGCAGTAGGGTCAGGGTTAGGGAATGTGAGAGGAAGGGGAGAGAAGAAAGTTTATATATATGGAGAGAGAGGAACATGGGCTTTGGGCTGGGCTTAGAACAAAAAGGGAATAAAATGAAATAAAGGAGAGTGGGCTTCATTGTTGGGCTGGCTCGGTTATCTAAATACAAATACTAAAGAATAAAAGAATAAAAATACTAATTAAGAAATTTAATAAATAATAAGCTATATAATTTATAAAGCTAATACAGTCAATTAATTAATTAGTAGTAATAATGATTAATATTGATCATAAGAATAATAACAATTTATATGAAATAATGATTTAATCTCCTAATACAAATTATATAAATAGAAATTAACAATAAGGATAAAAAATTATAAATAAATAATAGAAATAGTAGTTATTACTAATAATGATTATAAATTATATTTGTAAAAATAATGGAAATGATGAGTTATAAACCAATTAATAATAATAATAAAATGATAAGTAAAGTCAAATAAGTGTTTAACATATAATCAAGTATTATTAACCGGGGATATTACAATAATCTAACATTTGAAGATGTAATTGTTTGGTGGGGGATGCCATCACCATTCAACCACCTTCGGTGCCCTCTATGGCAACTTAACACATTTAACGCGTAACTGTGACTTTTTGGTAAAGATCTAGCTTCTCTTGATTTCTTTTTGCCTCTATTTGCTGCCTTAAATTACTTGGCTAGTGTCAACTCAAACTTCTTGCCATTGTTATCATTGCTAATACTATTGTTTGTTCCTATGTACTTTTAATAATGAGTCTTTATGAGTCAGAACTTTGCATATTGTTATCTTGTATTGCCAATGATAGGTAACCAAATCTTATTCTGATGTTCTAGTGTTCACTGGTTGCTGGGCGATTAACATCTGGCCTTTCTTCAGTAACTTGGATAGTCGCTGGTGGAGCCTTTCTTCAAACACTCGTCATGCTATGGCTTCTTTTTGGCTACAGGTTTATTTTACTATAAATTCTCATCACTATCATTAATCCTTCTCCTATCAAATTAGGGGCGGGTTTTGTACATGTCTCAAAGCCAACAAAGCCCTGCAAAAAAAATTAATGGATAACTTGAAATTGGTCAAACTGATGTCAACCCTTTATGAGAAACTGAGCTAGAGGGCATACCATAATAGAACCTTGATAGGTAGTTGGCTGGTAGATAGGACTACTTTTTATTCATGCTATTTAAGATATACAGCCAAGGAGTCAGATCCCCTTGACCAAGGGAGAGTGTGGATGAAGAGGTAATATTATATAATTTTCTATAGGTACAAGCTTGTTGCCAAAGTGGAAGCATATTTCCAAATTTAAATGCTATTTATCTTCAGAAGAAGGTTCTAAAGTTTACTTGTCATATGTGTATGCTGTTTATTATGGAATGTTCTCAATGTACTTTTTTCTGTTTCATGCACTGCAGCTTAAGCAGCGGAACACTTGGCACTGTTTGGCCTGTGGTTATGGCTACCTTATGGGGTGTAGGTGATGGAGTGTTCAACACCCAGCTAAATGCATTGCTTGGAATGCTCTTTAAACGTGATACGGTAATGCTTTCTAACTAAAAGTGAACTGTTGTGGTTAACTGCACAAAGCCCATTGCTCCAACACGCTATTACTTATAAATGGCACGTTTCTTTGTCAATTTTCATCTTTTGCTCTTGGTTAAGATTCTCAATTTCTCTCTCCATCCCTCTCTTTCCATGTGAAAAGAAGAAGTTCAAATTGTAAGGTGGCTGGTGGGATCTCCCTCCTCTACCTTTGAGAAAAGTTATTCAACTTATTTTTTTTCCTAGCGTGAATGATGTTGTACGGGGACTGCTTTATATGTCCTTGCTGAGATAATGTTGAATTATTGTTAACCAAAATTATAAAATAAATATTTCAATGTATTTACATGATTCTCTATGATAAACTATCAATCCATCTCTAGGTTTCCATAGGTTGTGAGCAGATCATAATGTACCAATATTCCGCAAACTTTTCAGAAACCATTGATTTTAGCTGAACGCGCAACTTTCTCAATCATTCTGCTGCATGATGCAGAGCACTTGTTTCCTGACCAATATCTTCAGATTCCTTCAGATTTCCTTGTTTCAAGCAGGGAATTCTTGTAACAATCTTGCTTCTTTTTTTCCTCCAGAAGTAGATAAATTGTTAAATCATGGTCTAGTTTTTGCCATAATATAATGTCAGCAATAAATTTTTTGTGTCTGAACTTTGCCTCAATTTTGAAGTTTCGGCAAAACTAGCTAAAGAACCATAGATGTATCTCACACTGATGCACGATAACTGTTTATACACCAATACAAAAAACATTATTTTGTGTTTATTGCTAAAAGGTTTAACGTTTTTTGTGGGTCTGTAAATATAGCATGCTATGTTTATAGTTAACATTGAGTACATCAACTTCTACAAGTTCGAATCGCCCTTGCCCCTAATTTTTGCCTCTTAGGGCATGACATGGAATCATAGTACTAAAATCAATTCAGATAGTTTATTGGTAGTTTTTGCTCATGAATACTGAAGGCACAATACTCTACCAAGAGATCAGATCAACCTTGCCTTTACAAGGTCGATTCAAACCACTAGATCCTATAAAACTCCTGCCAATTGACAATAGCTCAACATGTAGAATTCAATCATTGTTCTTCGCAAGGTAAAATCAGTCCAGTGATAACATCCACTCTTGAAAGGTGTTCGCAGTTTTTGAATTTGTTTCAGAAATTAGCACTCTTGTGATGATGATGATGATGTCTCTCACCTCTGTGGTTCTGAGGTCGAATTCTTTTTTAACCTCTTGACTCTCAAATGGTTGCCAGCTTACTAATGTAAAAAAAAACTTATTCCAATAGGAGACGGCTTTTGCGCAGCTGAAGTTGTGGCAAAGTGGTGCGATTGCAGTCGTGTTCTTCTTGAGTCCTCACATATCCTTGCAGGCGATGCTGATGATAATGGTTGCCGTGCTCTGTGTTGCACTAGCTGGGTTCCTGTATCTCATCCTTCATGTCGAGAAGCCATCCCCATTGGAATCTCATTGAGTCGCGGCCATCACAGCCAGTTTGCAAGCAAGCAGCCCATACAATTCTCGGTACATGATTGCCATAGTTGGAGGAGCAATGCAGTAATGCGACAGTGTTTTTTGTGTTGTTTCAGAGAAATTTGTTTGACAAAAAAAAAAAAATGTTGTTGGTTGGTTTCTGCTCTGACTTTTAACTGTGTTCTAAAAGTTTGGACGCCCACCTTCTGTACTCTGTTTCTCTTCTAATTTTGCCACAATTTGAAGCTTGAAGCTGAAAACTTGTTCCTCAGAGTTTTTGTTTTGTTCTTTTTGTGCAACTAAAATATTAATTTCTTTTTTTTTTTTAATTGCCCAAAGTCGTCGAAGGGTGTTGTTGACTTTTTTAACTTTTCCAGAGGGCGGCATTTCCCAAGTTTGTGCCAGAAATTTTCAAATTTTGAAGCACGCAAAGCTTCTACGTGGCTCAAGGGAACAAAACTCGAAGGGCAATTTCGTCATTGTACTAGTGACGTTCTCTTTCTCCTCGTTTCCAAAGCTCCGGTCACCTACTCAACTGTAAATTCCCCCCCGCCCTTTATAAAAGGAACCAAATTTTATTTTGAGAGTTGAATCCAATTTTTGGGCCAAATTCGATGATTCTCTCGTTGCTGCCGTCTTCTCTCCGATCGGTCCTCCTCCGGCGCCGGCCGTTGATCGCCTACACGGCGACGTGGACGGCGCTGTTGACGGCGACGGTGGCCCTCACGTCGTTCACGCCGGAGCTGGCGTTCGTGTGGGCGGTGTCGCCGTCGTCGCCGTTCTCGCGCGGGTGCGGGGAGGGGCGCGTGCGGGTCCCGCTGGAGGGGCCCGCGGGGGACGTGGTGTGCCTGCCAGCTCAGCTCTTCGGGAGGTCGAAGGTCGTCGATTTCTTCGTGCCGCCGCTGTTCGCCGCGCTGGTCGTCGCCGGTTCCGCGGGGCTCGTTCGTGCTGTGGGCCTGTGGGAAGCACCGGATTGGGAATTTTGAATTTTTTTTTTTTTTTGGGTTCCTGTAACTTTTTGCTTAAAATTTCTTTGAAATCAATTTATCTGTGAATTTGAATTGCAGCTGACAACGCAGTTTAAGATGTAAACTAGCAATACAGTTGGCGGGTGTGGTGTATTTCTGATCAATTGTAAGTTTATTTGAAGAATTGAACTATTTGGGCTTAAAGGAACTCGAGAAATAGTGACACGTGAAGTCTTAATCTAATGTCTGGAGAATTTAATCCCAATAAAAAAAATTATGTTTAAATATAACAAAGAATCTTGATTGAAGCAACTGTATGTTGAATTTTCTATTCACTCTGCCTCTAGTCGGTCTGTGTGATAACTTCATGGCTTACTAACTTTTAGCTCATTGGCTTGTACTTTGGGTTTTTAGCATATATGTCCTTATGTTTTTTAAATTTACATATTTCATTGTGTTTTGATTATAATTTGCCCAAAAGCCCTTGACTCCGTCCGTTGGTTCTCCCGGTTCTCCGTTGATGGATATACTATTTGGTGGTTTTTTGAATTACTATGAAACTTTCAAAAAAAATCTCAAGTTCTCTTCACCTGATATAGATTGAGTTTGGTCGAATCACGTTAAATCTTCATCCTCATGTTATTTCTCGTTTGTCTTGGTATTGTTACCCTACTTTACTAGTTTTATTTTACAAGTATTATATATTGTCATGATTTCGCAACATCAATCACGGTCTTGGCACAATAGTTAGTATCATAGTCTGATTGTTGGTGTGGTCTCAACAATTTTATCCTTCTCTTTGAATTTTTAACGGAATGTAACAACTTATTAGGAGAAGGATATATCATAAGAAAATATTAAAAGTTAAGGAGAAACTTATAAATTTTGAAAAAAACCTCAGGATATATAGGCTAAAATCCATATACTTTTTAAGCTTAAATGGACTCACGAGAGAGCAAAATATGAGATGATATCTTAAGAATTAAAGTAATTTTTAGTACAATAGATATAACATGTATATTCAGTAATAAAAATATTTCATTTAACATAATCCAAATGAAATATACTCTTTGATCTTTTTTCAGGTGGGTGCAGAAACGGGAGCGTTTGGTCAGGTGGCTCTGGCCTCGGCCCAGTAGCAGTACCGGATGAAGGAAACCAAAATGGGAGTTTTAAGTATCAAGATTCTGATTTGGGTTAATTTCCAGCCCAATAAAATGAAGAACAGTGATTTGGTGGGCTAAATTTATCGTTATGGCCCATAATTGCTTCGGAAGAACTATTTTATACGAGTTGTCATGTATGACCAATGTGTTGCGCATGTTAACTCATCAATGATCCTCAAGTCAACCTCGTTACCTCCACGAGCTGAATAAATTTTTGCTCACCGCTTTTTGCTTACCGTGATCGGTGAGTCGTTGAATGAGATGAGTCCCACTGAATGGACTGAGCCGCTGAATGAGGCGGCCCGCGACGGGGAAGGGTCCCACCCGGTGGAGCCCACCCCATCTAACAGCTTACTGCTCTTAAAAAAAAAAAACTCCAATGAGCTCTGATTGGTCGCATTTTGCTGTCAAAAATAACATAAAAAACAAAAACAAACAAATAAATACTCAACGCCAGTAAACAAACATTTTTATTTTTACTTTCAGGCACTGCCCGCTCCCACCTCAAAACCACCACCACCCTTCCCCTTTTAAAATCTCTCCCCCAATTCCCTCCCAAAATTACTTCGATTTCGCCGCCAGCCCCCCCAAAATTCCCTGACCTTTCCCCCTCAAATCGAACACGAATTTGATCGGAAAATGGCGCCAGCACTTGCGGCGTCGGCGACCCGCCGCCTCCGCGACCTCCAGTCGCAGGCCGGCAACAAGACGTGCGTCGACTGCTCGCAGAAGAACCCGCAGTGGGCCTCCGTCTCCTATGGCGTCTTCATGTGCCTCGAGTGCTCCGGCAAGCTCCGCGGCCTCGGCGTCCACATCAGCTTTGTCCGATCCGTCACCATGGACTCCTGGTCCGAGATCCAGCTGAAGAAGATGGAGGCCGGCGGCAACGAGAAGCTCAACTCCTTCCTCTCTCAGTACGGCGTCCCCAAGGAGACCGACGTTGTTGCCAAGTACAACACCAATGCCGCCTCCGTTTATCGAGATCGGATCCAGGTCCCCCGTTTTCCTTGAATTCTCGGAGAAAGACCGAATTTTGACGGTAAAAGTCTAATCTTTTTGTTTGCGGTTGTCTCTCAGGCGCTTGCTGAAGGGCGGGCGTGGAAGGACCCGCCGGTGGTGAAAGAAACGGTCAGTGACGCCGGTGGGGCCAGATCGAGGAGGACGCCGCTAGGACAGAATCCACCACCTAAAAACAATGGGGGATGGGATAGTTGGGAGGCGGAGGAGGTCAAGCCGACTGATTTTAGGAGAAACCAGTCGGCTGGAGATTTTAGGGGTGGAGGTGGAAGTGGTGTTGGAGGGGGGAGAGGCGGCGGAGGTCCAGCGAGATCTAGGTCGACGGAGGATATCTATACGAGGTCGCAGTTGGAGGCCTCGGCGGCAAACAAAGATAACTTCTTCGCGAAGAAGCTGGCGGAGAATGAAGCTAAGCCGGAGGGGCTCCGGCCGTCGCAGGGCGGGAAGTATGTGGGGTTCGGGTCGAGCCCGTCTCCTTCCGTGTCTCGGTGTAATTCGCAAGGGGACATGTTTTCTGTTTTCTCTGGTAACTTCCATAAAATTACTCTGTTTTCTAGTTATTATCATGATCATAATTGCTTTACATGAGACGTATTTTGTTCCAAGGCTGGTTGAATGTAAACTGATAGTTTATGAATATCTGATTTAAGTTGGTGAGGTTTTAGGGTATGCATTACATAATGAAGTTCATGAAAGCATGACGAGGCTAGAATTTTATTGTTCTGTTGCTCCTAGAAGTTACTTGTTTGCATAGTAGAATAACGTGGAAGGATTTCAAATGAATTCTACAAGCTTTTGTCTTTACTTTGTGGTCCTTCCCTTCTTGTTACTTTGAACCAATAGTATCATAAGTTCTGCTCGATGATACAAGTATGTTGTGATGAGAATTGGACAGGCATTCGAGTTTAACTGTAATGTTAGTGTGCCAGGAGGCAGCAAAGACAAGCATAAGGTCATGTGCCGAAGGAATGAGGATTGTAGCCTTGTAGGCAGTTGATCTCAATCAGTGCTAATTGTGTAGGAAGCTTTTTAGGAACGAGAAATGAGTTGGAGTGTTAGTGACCAGTCATTGCATGATCCAGGGGCTAAATAAAATGATCAAAAATTTAAGGAACTTAGTGTTGGCTGCATGATTAGACATCCAATAAAAGGAATACTGCACTACCACTAGAAACTTTGTAGATTCTAACTGTGAACTTTTCTTGCATTAGGATAGAAGATAAGATAAAAAATTTGACTTGTTATGGAAAACTTTATGAAGGAAGAGCTATTCACTGGTAAATTTTATGTTGGGATTTGCCTTATAGTTGGTGGATAGTTTTTAGCAATATGAATCAACTTACCTTTAAAGGACGGACACTGTTATCATAATACAGCACAGGTTCTTCATGTTCCCAATGTTATTGCAGTATATTCAGATTATTAGCCTTCACAGCGAAAATTCTGACTTGTAATGCTAGAAAACTAAAACTTGGATAGTTGCAAAATTTTGGGACACAAATAATGTTTTGCTTTCTTTATTTGCCAGAATTGCCATCTTATCATTGTTTGCTTTTGTAGGGACTTGGCCGACTATCCTTAGTTGCAGCTTCTGCTGCACAGTCTGCTGCTAATGTTGTCCAAGCTGGCACGAAAGAGCTGACCTCCAAGGTACTTTTCACTTAATCTGGTGTTTTCATTGGTAACATGTACATCTGACCTTGCCCTACCCCTGATGAAATAAAATACAGGGACCCCATCCCATGTTTGAACCTTGAATCTTTTGCATCTGAAGGAGCCTCTAGTAATGCTTCTTGCACATTTTTCTTCATTTTCTATGTTGCATGCCCACTTTGCGCAAGTCTAGGAAGCATTGACACATACATGGACACAAAGCGACATAACAAATGCTTAGAAGTAGGACACTAGGATGCTACGAGATGACTATACATGTGGCGTGTCTGCGTGCCTATTTGTAATAAACCTCAACACTCCTAATGATCAGGATATATTTTGTTAAGAGTAGAAAGATAAACCAAATAAAACCTTAATAATTTAAATCAATAGTTTCTAATCAAATCATGAAATCAATGGAAGAAATCTTAAATTCCAATTCAATACCTGAACTACGAGCTTATGATGTGCCTCATATTTGTGAGGTATATTGATTTCTTCAAAATAGCATCTCACTTATGTTAAAGAGTGTCTTTTTATGTATGCTTACAACATATGGTTTGTCATTTTATGTATGCTTAAGCAACACATGGCTTCAAGAGTGTCTTTTTTTTTTCCTTCTTCCTAATGCTTACCTAAATTCGGCACAGCTATGATGTGCCCAGTATGTCTCGTGCAAGTGTTGGTGTCTGACTCTTGTTGGACACAAACACGAGACTCATTTTCAAGTGGCTGTGCTTCTTAGGATATAGACTCATAGGTGCTAGTCTTCATGAGAGTCTTTGTGGACCATAGTTGAATTTATACTCATATTAGTTAAATTACCAATAAGATGCTCCACTTTGAAGGCCAGTGATTCCAAAAGGGAACTGATTAGACAATTGGTTGATCACTTGATACGGTTTACTAATCAACAAAGAAGATGCTCCACTTTGAAGGCCAGTGATTCCAAAAGGGAACTTATTAGACATTTGGTGACCTCTTCTTCCCAAGTTTGTTCCTCCACACCTTGCAGTGGCCAATCTTCTCTTTATGTAGTGGACATTTTATTAGAATGTAGGTTGGTAAATTGTTAGTTATTATTAACTTTTAAACTCAGCTTGCAAGACAAAACTTCTAAAATTGTCTCTAGCACAAACAAAAGGTGTGTTTGGACGTTTTCATAGGGAAAATCAGTTTAATATAGTTTTTCATAGATGGAAATTTCAATTACAAAGAACCTTAATATTCATGGATTGTTTGGTTTGAAAACGTATGGAATCAAAACAGTGAAAACTACCATATGCACAGGAGAGAAAATCATGGAACAAGAAAGGAGTGTTTTTAAATATTGTCAAAAAGTTATCACAGGTTACTTTTTGAATATCAGTGCCATTTAACATATTTTTGTGATTTTATCGGACATCCAAAATGCAGCCAAAGAGAACCGAGGGGAAAGAAATGCCACCTTTCTCCTTTTCCTGGACCATCTTGTTGGCATAGTACAAGTTTCCATTGATCGCGGAGAAACGTTAGTTAAAAACACTCTCCATTTTTATCTCTTTCCTTTATTTTCATCAATGAAAAAGGCAAATATAGTTATTTCCATCATCTCATTCACTTGGATCAAACACGGCCGCAAGTGAATAATTAATCAGTAATTGAATCTACCCTCTGTAACTGAACTTGTTGTCAAACAGTATTCAGCTTAGCATGCTTTTAAAGAACAGAACAAGAGATCCTCTGTTAACACTAATTCTATGGAAATACGGAACTAGTCGATGATGCGCAATGTAAATTAAGTTTTTCTACCCTCATTTTTATTTTCTCACCACATGACCTTAGACATAGCTCAGACTAAATAGGCTTATGATGTGACATTTTGTAATTCTGAATGTAATGGCAGTAAACAGTTTTTACCTTGTTTTTGCTTTAGTAATAAAGATATTGTTGAATTCCATGTGATTGTTAACTTGTACAATTGTTTTATCCAATGAATTTATACTACAGAAATATTTTGTGTTAAAACTATGAACAATTTTTTCACATACTGCTCCGAGGATTGAATCTTCCCAGAGAACCAGAAAGATAGTAAAATGTTACAATACTTGCATTCTACAATTTGCTTTACAATGTATATTCCTTTCAATTTCAGGTTGGCATTCATGGAACATCTGTGAGTTAGATGCACGGACTTGGAAGTCCGTGAAATGTCGAACAGGAAAGTGGCAAGCATGTATATGCTATTCTGGAAGAAGAATTTGCCGAAATCAGTTGGTTGGTTCCAGTTACAAGTGATGGCATAACAAAACCAAAGCTGTACCCTACAGAGAAAGAACCCCTTTTCTTTCTCCTTTTTCATTGTAAAGAAAGTATTTGTAATTGTATCTCTAGATGAGGACTGGTTTCTGTGCTGACCTGCTCTCCCCCATGGTTTTAACACACATCATGTCAAATTTCGATCAGCTGAAACAAACATGGGTCATATAACTCTGAGACACAAGCCAAAGCTCGTTGGCTGTTTTCTCCTTTCAACACTTGCATCTGCATTGCCAGCATTTCTAGATCGAAGTAAACTGATCCTGCTTGCTGATCGGAACTCAAGTGTAATTCAAAAACTTCAAGCTCTCATGACATCTCCTTCTAGCAATAAGATGCCAATTTATAGGTCACTAATGTGTCAATAGATTCATGGGAAAAGAGCTGCTGACTGAAAATGCCAGCAGCGAGCTTGAGTATCGCCATGATGGGCATTTGATGATCAAGTCTTTTACTCGCATGCACCCAATGTCACGTAAGCGTTGGTACTTCATTGAAACACCAACCTAAGACCTTGAAAATATATGAAGTTATGACAAGCTAATCTTATAATTCCAAATGTGAGTGACAAGGAACAACAGTTAGCCTCATCCACACCTTGAGGAATAAAAGCACAATATGGAAGCATAAACACAGCACTGGCGTACTAGAACTGGGTTCAGAATACTCAGATCACAAACAGCATGCCAATATTTAGAGATTAACGAATCAGATAATTTTGCATCAAACACACATGAGACCAATGTAAATAGCAAGAAATGCATCATGGCACCTGCTTCAGTTCTCGTTAACAGATAATTACCAAAACAAACCTACTCTTTTACAGAATAGCACAACATTGCCAACTTTTTGACATGTATTAAGATTGAAGAATATCACTGCACTTGCAATAGAACCGAAATTCTGCAGAGAAGATTTGCTAACAGTTGCACCCATAAATTATATCATTAAAGAACTGTGTTCTAACAAGTTAAAGGATGTGAATATCAGACAACCAGATGTCAATGACAAGCTAAGAGTAACTAGCATCTTAAAAGCTCTTCCAGCAAAATTTCATTTTCCATTCTGACAATAAAGATGTTTGTTCTTAGATACAGTGCCGAGCTATAAACAAAATACAAAACAGAAAATATTCAACAAAATTTAAGTTGTATTTTCCTATGTTGTCTCGTATGATGTTTATCCACAGAACTGAGTCAGCAACGGGCATTAATTTCGGTGCAACTAAACATTTGATCAAGAGAAAGGCGAGCATGTATGCTATTCTTCAAGTACAATGTGCTGCTCTTGGTTCGCCCTTGGTTCCAATGAAGACAAAACCCATGACATTCTGGAACAAGGAAGCATCTGCAACTGTATCTTTAGATAAGGATTTGCCTCCTGTCTCGAACTGCTTCCCTGTTATATATTAATTCACATTCACAAAACTCTTGCAGCTGAACACAACAGTAAGGCCACTGGACTGAGATCAAAGAACAAAAAACTAGTCTGCAGGTCAGCTAAGTTCAACACCTCTTTCTCTTGCAGTTTCTGCAATCGTATCAACATGGTCAGTATTCCTACAAATATCCATGTAAGATTGCCACAACTTGATGGAGAAGGGATAAACTGACACTGCTTGCTGATGGAACCTCACAGAAATATCCATCATTTCTGAATCCCTCATGGCATCAGCTGCTTCTAACCATACATGCTCCGGTGCTACAGGGACAGCCTGGAAGATGGAGTTGATCAAAAGAGAGCATGCCCAAAACTTAATCGCGTCGGCTGCAACACTAGGATGGAAGAAATTCAAAGTTAATTTGTATACTGACAAAGCTAACTTGTAATTTGCTGGGGTAATTTCCATAAGAGATTCAATAAAATCAACAAAACCCTTGGGATCATCAGGCTTTTCTGGCAGAAGTGATGTGCCATAACACACTTCAAGAACAGAATTCACTAAGGTGAAATCCCTTGAGACTGGACCTAAGATATTGTTAATGAACTGCCGAACTCTAGGCCTCTTGATATATTTATAGTATTTTCTCGACAATGGTTCCAAGATGGTACTCGAACGGGAATCCGCCAAGTAACCATGTAGAAGACCCAATATAACACCAAGAGGTTTATCCCTATTAGAGTCAGCTTCATGTGCAAAAGTAAATGCAGCATGCTTTCTAACACAGTATTTATAATCTTCATGTGAAGCAAGCTTCAGTGCTGTATCGATAGCACACTGCGCTTCCCTGAAATTTTTCTGCAGCATTCTGTACAGAGAGAGATTTAGGAACCAAAAGGTATCATCTTGCTTAGGGCAAGTGATGCCATCATCAGAGGTCACATGTGAAGGGAGGACAAAGGAATCACCATCCCTCCTGCCTTCCAAATTCCAATCATGCAGATTTGTATCTTTCGAGAATTTTCTGAACCAGCGGGCCAAAAGAATTTCAGCAAGATCAATCCCTTTATCTGCTAGAGCATGTTCCACATATTGATGCCAAAGACACTGGATACCTGAAGACTCCTTTGGCCAATTAGAAAGTGACACTTCAAAACCTTTGAAAACCAGATCCTTGGAACAGTTTTCCTTCAAACGAGCAGATATCAAAATAAGTTCAATACAGGTTGGGTACAAGCTCAGGTAACTGGCCACCAAATCAGCAGAACAGTGCAAGCCTTCATCAAGTGCTGCTACACATCTGACATGGCTTACGGCCAGAAAGTGCAACGATCTAAGGACAACTTGATCTTTTATGTGAGGATTGATACCAATATCTAAACCCATCTTATCAACTGCACGTTTCATCAGTTCTAAAGCATGCCCCTTTCTATCAGTTGTTAGGTGAGCAGATGGCCATTCAATCCTGAATGGCAGCTCCTTCTCAAACTCAAACTGCTGTACAATTAATTCCGGTAGCTTCCTGTAAATTGCTAGATATATACAACAAAACCAAAATATACATCTGTCAGAGACTATCAAGCAAGAGTGGATATCTAAGAGCAATGTGTCACCAGAGTTCTCAAGAAGTCCAAAGATTTTCTGGATGGCCTTCTCCACATTCCCAGACATGCATAAGAAATCAAGCATCTGCAAGAAAATGTCCAGAATGCATGCGCTGATATATCTTCTTTCCTTGTCAAAAGCATTTTCATTGCGGCAAAATGTGGTTAACGCATATTCATATGCATTCAGCCGATCACCTAGCTGCACCCGGCTATTAATATACATGAGCCACAGCTCATAAGAACCTTCGTTGTGTTGCACCTAATAAGCAGAATGTAATACCATCCCATCACATGCGAATATAAAAATATTTATCATAATATTGGTGCCCATCAGAAAGGAATGTTTCCATAACTAAGCATTAATAACGGAAGTTAATAGGAATAGCTCTCTATGCATCAAATATAAAGCACATGTTAAAAGCGAGCATATTTATTTATGCATCACATATACAACATGTGGTAAATTGTCAGGGACTTGCCCAGCATAATAATTAAATTTTCAAAATGCTTAGATGTTAGCATTCATGAGATCAATAAAACATACAGATTCTTTTCTGGGTAGTTTTGTTCCTATATCAAGTGATCCATTGACACAATAAGAAAAAAAGGAAATCATTTGAAGCGACAAAACTAAATGAGCAGGAATCAACAGTATTCTTTGAATGTGTCATGGGATATGGTCAGAGTGAACTTATCAGCATATTGATTGTGTGGGATAACTACTACCTCCATCCGATAAGATAATCTACCTTTTACAGTAACAGCCTCCTATTGATCTGACTGGCACGTAACACTCAACCATCACCATCATGAATGTGGTTGAACATCCAGTGAGGGTCAACATGTTCCAACTTTCAAGTCCTGACTAGTTGCATCAACATCTTATTATTTTAGAGCATATTAAAGCAGATTAAGAAAAAGATACACTATAGCAGTTTAAGTCATAACTGACACTTTGGTTAGCAAAAGGTGATATGGATGGAACAGATAAGCTCCACAATATTCTAGAGACAGAAAACAGAAACTATGATGTGTTAGTGTTACAAGGAGATGAAGACACTGGTGGGTTTTTATAAGCCAGAGAAAATTTTATGAACCAGTTTCCAAAAAGTGCCATTAAATCAATTACCAAACATCTAATTTTCCAACATGCGCACTTATTCGCTTTAAAAGCAGGGAAAGCACTCATCATAAGCAATGCCCTAAGCATTAAGCGAGAGTTTCCCTTGCTTGGTGGGGTTTAGGACTCCCGTGACAAGAGAGAATATATAATAAACAAAAGAAAAATAGACAGTATAACAAATCAATGGAGATAAAAGGATTTTGTCTATTTGCAATATCTATAACGCCTGCACACGTATGCGCACAAATGTAGAGACACACTAAAAACTAATCACCATACACATGTCAAAGTACTCATCAATGGCAACGGCAAACATGCCGTTGCAAGAACTTCCCTTGCCTTTTGATTTGGATTCCTACAACAAGAGAAAAGCTAATAATAAATAGAACAAAAATAGACACTATAACAAGTCGATGAAGATAAAAGGAATCTGTCTATTACAATATCTGGAACAATTGCACAAGTATGCACACACATGTGGACAGATTAAAACCAATCACTATACACATGTCGGAATATTAGGGACTACTATTTAACCTTTTGAGTTCAGTTTAATTAAGGACGTGAAAGCATATGCTAGGGATTTTCTACAAAAGGTTTACATCTAAAAAATTCCAGATATTACAATGGACGTTTATACATGTTGGGTATTAATTGCTACACCTTATTTAGTAAACGCAATTGTCATATCGGAAAGTTTAATTTAATGATGTATGTTAGTATGAAAAGAATTATATAATTGAGTTGCTTGAAGTTCTTTACTTTATACAGGTCTGTGCATGGTATCCTTGAATTTTAATACTCATAATATTTCACTGCTTATTCATCAAATTTCTCAAGGCAACACTAATTTTATGATAAAATTCATTTAAAAATAAGGTTATAGGTAGAGAGCATATTATAATAACTATTTGTAAATTTAACGTTTATTGTGCTAGAGTTCACTTTTAATATGAAGGCTATGTATAATATCTTGACTTAAGCTTTTCTTATAAAAATTTTAGCTTCTGCAGACAGCAATCACTGGAACAACAAAGATTATATACATACACATCAAACTCTGTTCTGTCAAATGTGGTATTATAAACCATGGGATGATATGTTAAGCTATATCCTTAGGAGCTATACAAAAAATGTTAGTTTGAAGTTCAGATAGGTTTGAAAGCTCAAAGAAATGATTCTAATGGAATCAGACAGCCATCAGACAGCCACCTTCTGAACATGATTTCATTTTGTATTGTGTGCAGTATACAAGATTTAACATAGACGGGTGGAATCATTTCACTAATGCAAACAAAACACCAAATCCACCATACAGTTCAGCTAAATTCACAAATAAAAGGGAGAAGAAAATTTAAAACAAAGTCTAAAAAGATGCAAGGTGGTAATATACTAATATGTTCAGAACATGCGGGGGGCAGCAAGAATGTTTGCCTATACTGCGACCACATGGATGCCTTGTTTGGCAACAAGAGTTAGGAGCTAACTCTTGGCAGACAACTAATTTGAACAAGAGTGAGGAGTAAAGGGCAAACTTGGATTTTCTTAAAAAAAGAATTATGCAATTTGCGCCCTATTTTTTGGGGGCAAAGACTTAACTCTTTCACCACCTTTGAGCTGGTGTAAGATTTAGTTCTTAACTCTTTTTTTGGGGTTATTTTTTACTCCTTTCCTCTTAACTCATGTAGCTAAACGCAGTATGAATAAGTCATTAAGCAGCATGGAGCAGTTTTATAGTTTTAAGGAAAAAAGATACACTATAAGATTGTTATTTATCCATTTTTACCATTCTAGTCAACTAATGACATGAGTTATCACGTTATGAAACTAATCTGAGACCAATGTGAAAAGGAACAAAAACAATGCATCATGAGATCAAAATGCAATATAAAATAAGGCAGCAGCTTACTGCATGGAAGAACATGTCGTCCTTCCCAATATTCTTCTCCTTTCCATAATAAATGTGCAGATAGACAATCCAAAGAACTACAGAAGAGGAGTCGGCCTCAATAGCTCGAGATAGCATGCATAAAGCCTACAGAAGCAATTTCAAAAAACATGAATAGGCAACAACATATTGGTTAATATAAACCAATATTAAATAAATGAGTGTGTATTTCATTATATGCTGACAACCTTCTTTCTGTCTGGTTTACAAATGCTCCCATCAAAAAGGTCAAGTGCCATCTCCAAGGACTGTTCAGATTCAGGCAATCCGTGAACAATTTGTTTCTGGGAAAAGAACAGAAACAAATAGGTATGAAAAATTAGTATTCTGAACCAGTTAACTTAGTAGGCAGCTAGTGCTGCAGTGCACAATATCATGTCGCTAACTTCAAACAAGATGCAATAACAATCTGCAACAAGTATCCTATAACTAAGTAAATAAAATAAAATTATACCATCTAGTATGCCATTTAATAGAGGCCCAACCTTCACATGAATCAAAAGTTGAATAATTTGAAGACTTTTTACCTATGCATCAAGTAGTAAAAGGAACTAGGATATTGTTGCTTGGAAACTGTTAATTTGAAAAAGCTTGAGGTATACACTGGAAATTCAAAAGAAAAAGAAGAGCGACCAAGTGATTGAGCGGCCCCACACACCAATGTTGTAAAAACTGGACCAGACTGGACGGTCGGACCAGGTTCAACCGGAACCGGTTACTCATGCGGTCTGTTGTTCCATAGAACCAGAATTCTTATTAAAAAAACGTGCAAACCGACCAGTCCAGTAATAAACCGACCAAAAAACCTGAACCGGGCGGGTTTTGGTGAACCGAGCGGTTAGTGGATTTTTGACTCAATTTGAGTCACTCAAATGGCCGTTCGTATCCCCAAGGAAATTGATTATTGCATGGCTTTGGGTTGTGTACTCTGCTGAGAATTGATTATTGAATGGTTTTGGGCTGCATGGCTTTGGGTTATGTACTTTGTTGAGAATTGATTATTGCATGGCTTTGGGTTGTGTACTTTCTTGAGAAGATGAAAAAAGTTTAATAACGGAGTAAACTAGTGAGGACATTTATGGGGCAGTCAAAACTATGGAGAGAACATTGCAATGCTTTAGTTTTTTTTGTTTTTTGTTTCATTTTTTGTTTCATTTGTCGTTTTATTTCCTATTATTAGTACTGGACCATCAGACTCATGTCGAAAACTTATCGGTTTGATTTGTGCTTTTATTATTGGTTTGCATAATATGGTTGATACTTAGTAGTGTTGCATAATGGTCTAGTGAAACTTGATATATTGATGCTTTTATTTTTCATATATTTTCTTACTATTACAATCCATTGTTTTATTTTTAATCATTATTTAATGTCTTTCTATTCTATATCATTTTCAATTTATGACTTGTTTGTAATTATTTAATATCTATAAAATTAAAAAAAATCATTTTAAAAACCTGGTTCAAACCTAATGAACCAGCGGTTGAACCCAAATAAACCAGACATACCACTTTGCCGGTTCGATGTCCGATTCGGTTTTTACAAAATTGGCACCCACACATGCACACACTGTGCGCACGCCATTGACCCACGCACACACGCACACAACATATATATATATATATATATATATATATATATATATATATATATATAGAGAGAGAGAGAGAGAGAGACTTGTGTCATTCCGGAAGGATTCGAGGCCAAATCCTTCCCACTCAAATACAACTTTACGACATCCGAATACAAGATCCACTCTGTTTAAGTTGATCTACATTTTTTTTTTGAATACTTTTTGCCCAAATAGGCACAAAATGGATGGCCGAAAATAGCATATTACTTAGATTTACGTCTTTAGACATACAAATTCTCGATCCGACTATTTTATCATGATCTAAACACTTAAAACTCTCACACACCAATTTTTGTTAGATTTCAAATATTCTACGCTGTTAAACTAACCAACTCACTATTTCGGCCTACTTGATGGATGGGCAAAAAGTATTCAAAATATGATTTTTGTTTTTGTCACTTAAAATAATGTAGATCAACTTCAACAGAGTAAATCTTGCATTCAAATGGCAGAGGGTTGTATTTGAGGGGGGGAGGATTCGGGCTCGAATCCTTCCAGAAAGTAGTGATTTGCTAGATTTATGTCTTTAGACATACAAATTCTCGATCCGGCCATTTGATCTTGATCTAAACATTTAAAAATCCCTACAAACTAATTTTTGTTAGGTTTCAAAAGTTCTACACCGTTAAACTAACCAACTCACTATTTAGGTCGTCCGTTTTTCTCCTACTTGATACATGGGCAAAAAATATTGAAAACACTTGATTTTTAATTTATAAGTACATGAAATAATATATATCAACTTCAACGGAGTAGATCTTGTATTCGAATGTCGGATGTTGGTATTTGAGTGGGAAGGATTCGGCCTCGAATCCTTCCGGAATAACACAAGTGTATATAGAGAGAGAGAGAAAAATAGATATAGAATTGTGTTCTTCCAAAAAGATTTAAGCTTGAATCCTTCCAACTCAAATACAATCATTCAACATTCGAATACAAGATCAACTCCATTGAAGTTGATTTATATTATTTCAAATATCTATAAATCAAAAATCAAATATTTTGAATACTTTTTGCCCATGCATCAAGTAGGAAAAAACGGACAACCTAAATAGTGAGTTGGCTAGTTTAACGGTATAGAACATTTGAAACCTAACAAAAATTAATTTGTAAGGTTTTTAAATGTTTAGATCATAATCAAAGGATCGGAACAAGAATTTGTATGTCTAAAGACATAAATCTAACCAACTCACTACTTTTGTCCGTCTATTTCGCGCCGCTTGATGAATGGGCAAAAAGTATTCAAAATATTTGATTTTCAATTTATAGATACTTGAAATAATATAAACCAACTTCAACGGAATGGATCTTGTGTCCGAATGTCGGAGGGTTATATTTGAGTTGGAAGGATAAGGGCTCAAATCCTTTTGGAAGGGCACAAGTCTCTCTCTCTACGTATATATATATATATATATATAGGTGGTTCTTTCGCGTCACTTATTAAACTAAGGGTTGTAGAAATTTTGCAGTGGGACACCGTATGAAGAAGTCTCCAAATCACTTAATTTTTTACTGATAAACTATTTAAAGTGTGTAGAACAATATGAATGGAGCAAATCGTCTATAGAATGTCTCACTGCAAAGTTCCTACAACTCTTATTTTAAGAACCAACCATAAAAGATTAGATTATAGAGAGAGATGATGTGTCATTTCGGAAGGATTCGAGGCCGAATCCTTCCCACTGAAATACAATCCTACGACATCTGAATGCAAGATCCATTCTGTTGAAGTTGATCTACATTATTTCAAGTAACTAAAAATTAAAAATCATGTATTTTGAATACTTTTTGCCCATCCATCAAGTAGGCGCAAAATGAATGGCCGAAAATAGCATATTGCTTAGAGCTACGACTTTAGACATACAAATTCTCGATTCAAACATTTCATCATCCTCTAAACACTTAAAAACTCTCACACACTAATTTTTGTTAGATTTCCAATATTCTACATCGTTAAACTAATCAACTCATTATTTCGGCCGTCCATTTTGCGCCTACTTCATGGATGGGCAAAAAGTATTAATATATAATTTTTGATTTTTAGTTACTTGAAATAATGTAGATCAACTTCAACAGACTAGATTTTGCATTCGAATGTCGTAGGGTTGTATTTGAGTGGGTAGGATTCGGTCTCAAATCCTTCCGGAATGACACAAGTCTATCTTCTATATGTGTGTGTATAAAGAGAGAAGAAAATATTCTGGTGAGCACCAGGCTAATCGAATGCTTCGACGAACTCCCAAACCACCATGGATGATCCGAAACGTTCATATTGATCTACACACTTTAAAATTAGGCTACTAATAAAAAATTATATCATTCTGACCCTTTTTACCCACGCATCAAGTGATTCAAGTGACATCTTTATTCTACGGCTAATAAAATCAATTTTTGGTGACCACTTATGTATGGGTAAAAAGGGTCGGAATCACGTGATTTTTTATTGGTAGCCTAATTAGAGTATGTAGATCAAGATGAACGGTTCAGATCATTCATGGGGGGTTTGTGAGTTCGCACGAAGCTTTGGTGAGCCCGGTGCTCACCGAAATATTTTCCTATATATAAATGAGAAATATGTATATGAGATATCATCTAAGAGAACTCTCTCAGATGGCGCATCAAAACTTTAATTTACGTATCACCATTTCACAATCTGACTGCTCATCATGATCTCTATATCCTAAAACGTATACAGATGAAAAAACACAGGGTTTGGACTTTGTTGCCTAGTTATCACCATAGTAAAATTCACCTGAGTTAGGATTCAAGGCGAAATGAGTGATTTGACAAAAAACAAAGAATGATAGGAATTATAAATAGCTAGTGAAGAAACAGATTGAAGTTAATATAGTGAAAAAAATTCATTAACAAGGCAAAACTCATGCTCATTATAATCAACAAATTATTCGTAACAAAACCAAGAAGTCATCAAGGAAAAGTATATAGAATCAAGGATAAGAATCTTGAAAAAACATCATGCATACTTGGAAAATATCTTGATTGAGACAAAAATTTTCATTATTATAACCAGGTACTTTGACCATGCTTGCTCAATGAATGTGTGATCATAGTCATATGAGAAAATATTCCCTTGATCATACAGCTGATAGCAAAGATAAAAAAGACAAGCAGAAAAACTTAATTGAAACCAGCATACCATTGAGCCATTTAGGGCTTCATAGTACAAAGAAAGTCTATTCCAACTGTAATCATCTGCAACGGGACCATCACCAGTTTGTAAGAATGGTGCATTTGGAGGAAGAATTCTTTGAACAGAAAACGGTAAAGAAAAGGAAGCACAAAACCCCCTTTGCCAGTATTGCCACATATTCCTTGCCAGCAGGGATTGTGATAGATGTGAATCAACTTTTATGAGATTTGAACCAATGTGATAAGTTGGAATTGACATAATACGGCGGAAGAGACCATACGGAGGCCCAAACGCATCAACAGAATTTCCAACGCTTAACAAATGGCTGGCCTGACCATCTGTGGATGTAAAAAGAGATTAGAGTAAATAATTGTTAGCTAAACAGAGTGGACAGAACCATAGTAGTCGTACAAACCTGAAAAAGGTGTAGCCGAATGCTCATCATGCTTTAAGTTTCTCAAGTTGCATTTTTTGACATGCTGCCACCGACATTCTTCATTATTACATTTTCCACGGAGCTCAAACATACAAAATGGCCAGAAGGGATCAATTGCAAGAACATAATTATGGGGTTCCATTTCACCTATTCTTGCAAACCCCATGCTACAGAGAGCAGTGCTCTCTCCATCCGCTACACACTCAGTGAATTTCTCCAGCAAGATAGCTTCCTTTTCCCCAGTATTGGATAGTTCACTGGAGCAACCTAACAGTATGGACTTTGCATATCCAGATGCAACATGCATAACTGAAGAAGGCACAGTGCAACCAGTTGTTTGGTTTGGCATGTACGATTCGGCAAGAGAGAAACTATTATCTTGAGAATCCCTATCCCTAAGAGCCCCATCAGTTAAAGAGCAACCATTATCACGAGGCTGGCTACCTGCAGTGAGCTGGTTGGAGCTCCCTCCGAGTATTCCAACACCTTCAAATGGTAATGAGAATTAAACTTCAAAAGCGTACTCTAATAAATGTAACTGAATAAGTTAAATAAATCAAAATGCTAATCACCTAACAGAGTAGAAGGAACTAGTGCAACACAGCTGCGACAGTTCATGTACAGCTAAAAGTACAGAAAAGCATGGCTAGCAAATTTCTAGGCTAGCGCTATGGTCCGTTAAACCAACATATTGTTTTGGTTGTTTTGCTAGGAAAGTGTCATATACCAGTTAAACTAGCTTTATATGTCACCACCTTATCTAATGCAACCGAAAGTTTTTAAACAAATTGTGCTTACATCAGAAAGGTTGATTGCAAAGTCATGATTACCTTCCAAATCAAAAGAAATACTCGGATAGGACTATGAGATCAGAAGGGCAACAAAAGGTTAAAGAAGTTACTTTAGAAGGCACAACTTATTGACAGAAGAAACATAGACCAGGTGATAGCCTTAACTTGTACTTGAGTCAAATAGCCCAAGTAAATTTAATTCTCCGAAAAGTGTGAATAGCAGCATACCTTCTAGATCCAATGTTTCAGTTTCCTCTCCCTCCTGCATTTGCTGGTCCGGTAAACAAAGAGATTTTGTATTGATGCCACACTTATCAGCTCCTTCCTCAACAAGACATTCTGCTTCACCTGTCTTATTACTCTTACATGATAGTCTTTCACCTAATCGTTTCACCAGCTTGGATCTCAGGGACGCTTCAAGAAGTTCATAATCTTGGGCATTCTCGTCAGATGGTAATCTTTCTGGTTCATTCATATCAGCAGTTATTTGACCATGATTTCCCTCTGGAATATTCCATGTCAATTGGAATTCACCAGGTCTGTGGTCAGAAGGATAATTCTCCTCATCATCAGTAGACATATTGGGACGGAGGGCAGGATTCAAAACATCATCTAATGCGCTGTTACCTCTATGATCTGATGTACTAGCATCCTGTTCCAAGCATTGGTCAGATAGAAAATCATGCCCATTTAACTGCAAGGCAGATGAGCCAGGTCGTGCATCAACGGAATGTCTAGTGTTAGATTCGTAGCCCAATTGACTCAAAACTTGGCCTTCAACAGGAAGTTGATGTCCCAAACGAGATAACAGATCAAAGCCAGCATCTGGAACAGTTTCTACAGATTCTGATACAGTTCCACCATGGCTCTGCCAACTAGAAGGCCACATGGAACTGGAAGCCTGCATAAGTAAAGCTCTAAGTTGTGCGGAGAACAGTTCTCTTTTTCTATATAGAAGGCTGCATTTCTCATTGGCATCAATCAAAGCTCTCTGTGCCTTACGATAAGCTTTGAGTGCATGTCTTTCCTCAAGCTCACACCTGCGTCTCAGTTCCTGTGCCTCTTCCAACTCTTTGTCTTGCAAATCTTCCAACTCCACTAAAGATTGCAGGTTTATTCTCACCTCTCCCGTGATGTTTATCTGACTAGAGTGATTCAAGAGACTAGTGTTCTGCAGAGACGCCTTGCATGAGAAAAAAGATATCTGAAAAAAGCACTATTTTTACCAAATGATCTAACAAAACCTCTAGCTTACCTCATTGTTGACTGATTTTCTCTCTGGGACCTGGCCTGAACGCCTCTCAAAAATATGGCTTGATGTTTCCAGAGGTACTTGTGCACCAGTAGTAGCTACAATTTGTCGGGTTCTCATTATACCATTATCACCTGGCGCCTTGCTTGGAAGCAAACTAGAAGTCTCAATCCGCCTTGATATATTGGAATGTATGCTGTGTTCCTCGCTCTGCCAAGTTCGAAGAACAGATAGGTAAAGAATGTGCAAACAGATATTAGCCAACCATGGTTTTTTATCTTCATTTTCACACGCAATATGTCCAAGAATATTGCATGCTGATGGTGATCTTGAACACATGCAAGCTTTATGCAAAACAATATTAGACATTGACTAAAAAAATATATAAAAATCAGAATTTTCTACGCTACATTGAAGTAGGTAATAAGCTGAACAGTGATTGTTTTGTTTGTAAGCCCTAATACAGAGAACAGTTTTTTTTAATTGCAACTGTGACTTTCAATTATTATTACATGTAATATAGAGGAAAAACTATCAAATATTTTCTAATGCTATTCTTGTATCAAAAACTTGAACCTTTGCTCAACATTTTTCCATGGAAGTATGTTAGATCACGGGACAAGCACCGTCAACCAGATTGTACACAACAGCAAATTAGTTTTGATCATTCCAAAGGGAAAAAATTGAAATGTCTAAAAAGGGAGAAAAATGGAATAGTTCATAAAATGTACCAGATTTCTTTGGAGAGACACATTGCTCTTACAAAGTGAACCATCCTCAATATTTGCATCTGGCTGTGACACAAATGAGCTTTGGCCGACTACAACAGGACAATCTACAGCCATGTCCCTCTTGTCAGATTGATCACAACTTCGACAGACATCAGCAAACATCTTACTATGATTTTCATGCTTAGAGGAGACCACAGGAGGAGAACATGTTGTTACAGGGCCACGTACTAAAGATCCACTATCTTTCGATTTCAGCAAAATTCCAGATGAAACCAGGGTATTAGCAGCATGTTGTCGCTTTTCATTAATATTGTTATGGGACTCCATTGTATATCCCTTCTGGAGGTAATCACAATTTTTCACAAGTTGCAAACTGCATTCATGAGCAGATTTACTGGATGGCAATGGAAACTGGCTACAAGAAATCTGTTTGCTATTAATGCCTGCAGGTTTCAGCCGTTTCATCATTTGCTCCCTGGGAGCCAAACCTATACCAGCAACAGAGGGAGGTCTTATAATACCAGCAGCCTTGGTTGCCAGCAACATGGTATGAGGACCATGGTTATCACTACCAGAACCTGCATTCTTTTCATTACTTTGTGGCATTGATTTACTCTGAATCTTTAGTTCATTCTCCCGTAGAGCAATTTCATGCCGAAGACTAGCTAGTCTGTGATCAGCTACATTTGGATCAGGTACATGGCTATGCTCTTGCCTTGCTGGGGTCTTGGTGCTAGGCTTCTGACTTGGAATTAGAGAATCCTTCTCAACTGAGGTTGCTAAATGCCTAGAACTGTTTAAACGGTTTCTGAGATCAGATGGATTGGATGCAGGATTTACCAATCCTTTCTTTCTCACAAGTTTCCTCCTATTTGGTCCTCCTTGCAATCCTCTTGACAGAACTGGAACAGATGCTATTGGCAGTTCAGACTTGTTTGCTCTAGCAATATTATCTTTCCTGCTAGTTGTTTCTGCTGGTTTAGATTCATCAGAGTTGCTTCCACTGTCATCATCGGAAAAACTAATCACAAGATTGTCATCTGAGCCTTTTCCATGCCAAGAAATACTTTGAGTATTGGCAGATTTGAATGGCACCCGCACTGTCTTGAAATTCTTAGTATAGTTTCGCGAACCTGATGGTCGAATCTGAGCATTTGCCCTGCTTGGACTGCCAGAAGGAAGTGTTTTTACTGTAGGACAATCTGCATCACGCTATTATAGGTCAGTAAACTGTCACATGATTGCCATGTTATTTAATGTTGTATTAGAATCCAACAAAATGAAAGCTACTACTTACCACTTAGAATATAAACACTTCCAAAATATGAGCTAACCAACAGGATTTTTAGTTAGTTCAAGGTGAAGTAGGATAGTATCAATAACAATATTCAATGATCAGGAGACGATAAAAGAAGCCTCAGCAAGACATTACAAGTACATTTTACGTTCAAAGTCAGTCTAGAATTATAATCGACCATTGAAGAAGAGCCATTGGGCTAGTTATTAGCCTTAAAATTTAAAACTTTTCATTAATATTTAGTGCAATGATCAATTTCACCTATAACAAGCAGGAGACGGTGTGCAAAATAAACTTAAAAGAGCACAACAGATATATTAGACAAGGTAATCAGGAGGCTATGACCACTGTCATCAAGAAGAAAATCTGAAGGCAAAAGGCTTGACCATTTGGAGAATTTCTCAAAAGTTTTATGCCTTTCGTCACAATTTGACTGTCAAATCAAAATACAATAAAGGTGTCTTGGAGTTGTTTATGATAAGTGTTTTATTTCCTTTAAAGCTAAATAAGTGCCTTTTTGCTAAACTGGATGTTTGAAAAACGATTTTAGAAGTGATTTTTTAGAAAAGCATGAGTCCCAAAGCTACTGTTTGGATATGCCAGATTTCCTAGTTTCTCTCAACCGCAAAAGCTAAAAGCCTACCCATGTCATCTCTCCGACATTTTTTTTCTTATACAACCTCTCACAATCTGATTTCTGAAAAAATTTCAACTTATTCTCTCTACTTTTCTGACGTTTCTTTATGGATCTTAACTGAACTTGCTCTCTTACACATCCTTATTCAAATTCATCCAAACAATTGATCTCAATAATGATCTTTCTTGATAAGCACCTTTAAAAGTATCAAAACACCTTTACTGCGTACAACTTCTTTCCCAAAAAGTGCTTTTGGATGAGTCTTCTTTCAAAGAACTTACCTATCAACAAAAGCTACATCAAACACACCCTCAAGACCCAAAAAATCTACTAGTGCCCCATGATCAGCACCTGCAGACCAATATAATTTAGGATCTTTTCCCTCCCAACAAGTAATGATGTCCAGTATCGATGCCCCAGAGCATAAAGTAAAGAGGTCATAGCATAAAAGAAAAGGCTAATATCAAAAAACAAAATAAGAACTTGATCGATCTGATGAATTTAATACGCATAAAATATCATGAAAAATTTCACAATGAAGTCATCATGAGGCACCTTTCTCATTATTAAAATACTAAGTAGATCAGACCTGATTAGAAGTTTACCTGATTTTGCCCGAGCATGATTATCCACCAAACCAGTTGGTAAGTGCTCCTCCAACAGCATGGCATTGGGTAAAGCAATAGAACAGGCAGGCAGTTCCTAAAGAACACAGAGATGAGAAAATCAACAAAAACAACTTAAACGAAAACAAGTGCTGAAAAATCAAAATGCAAAAGCTGAAATCTGTACTAAACTACTAATATACTAGACAGATAGGGAGAGAAACTCTCATGCCCCCCCCCCCCCCCCAAAAAAAAAAAAAAAAACCAAACCCCAAAAAAAAGGCTGGATTTTCTTTTTGGCTTTTAGAGAGTTTCTGACAATTCCTAATTTCAAAAACACTGTTTTTTAATTATCTTTTCCAATTAGATGGAAAAACCTTAATTAAGGATTACTTTCTTACATGAGCGGTAACATGAATATAGACCTTAATTGGCTTGTCTCTCTCCCATGCACATTATAATTGTTTAGTTAAAGAAACCAAATGTGTCACTGTTAAAAGCAATCTTATTGTAATTCTTTCAAAATTTTGAGAATATTAAATTTCCTTCAGTTATGTAAACGAAAACTCAGCTCCCAATTTCCTGCTCATGCCACTTATGGAAAAAAAACATTCTCTTACTTTCCTACCATCTATTGAATTTCTCCTTTTTTTAAAGATTTAGAAAACCAAATCTCCTGTCAACATCAATAAAACATGACTGCTTGCTTTTGTGATGTGCCAAATAAATAAGACATTTGGATATAATAAGTTCGTAACTAAAATTCTAGATTACAAGACACAATAAAGTAGGGTCATGTAACAAGAGAAGAATTTGGATTTTATAAGTTATAACTTCCCTATTCTTAGTCTATTTTTTCCCCTTCCGAGGAGATCTGTTTCCTAGATATAATTTTTTTTTTCCAAATTTTCTTTGAGCTAAAAATCATACAATGTATGTTTGAAGACTATAATTGAGGTTTTTTGTACAGTGTCTAGATCCAGCTAATTGTGGTTTTGTGTACAATGTCTAATCATTGTTGTTAATAACTATTTATTTGTAGACTTGTAGTATATGTAAATCTTTATCATGCAGAGATGCATATATTGATTGGCCTGCTTATTTATTTTTATTAGGATAACATGTAACCAAAAAATTATGTTAAAGGTTAATGTTATTTCCTTTTTCCCTTTTCTGTCTTCTGACAGATTTTTCTCAATATGCATGAATGTGAAAGTCTCAAATATATCTAAAGGAAAAAAATCAAAGAAGACGAAATTGAGAGGGCTGTGATAAATTCATGCTTTTCCGAAAGAATTTTGATAGTTTTAATCTTTTATGAAGTTTTATATTTCACTTTTATTTTTCTGTATGAGGATTACCCAAAGAGAGGACCAGATTATGATATGTGTGCATGTTGCATTCCATTTTGTTGTATGTATTATAATTTTCCCAACCTTTTTTCATGCTTTTGCATATATTCACAAATAATTATCATTTAAGGATTACCACCTACTATTTTCATTTCACGTGTTCCTGCTTATACTTGTTTCTCTCTGCTTGAGTTTTGATATTTTTTATTTCCCCTAGAATAGAAGAGCACAAGAGCATAATGGAAAAGGTTACAGTCTTCGATCTTCCTCCTTGCTTTATTTCATGGTAGATCAATTTTAGTTCATGGCTTCATGCCTCACACCACAAACAGTCATTTGTTTTTTTGTTTCTCTTCATTCTCAAGCATTGTGATTTATATTTAATACATTATTGAGTATTACCAGCATTGTTCTAAATGTCTGGTACAACCGATATATTAGTTTTGAGGCTCTCCCAATACGATGTGATAAAAAAAAATCATATCGTTTGGAACCAATACAAAGCTGATATTTGTGATATATACGATATATCAACTCATATGGTTCAAATTTTAGTTTTATTGGATTTTAACTTACAAAAAGGTTTGGATTCGATCTCAATACCCTAACTAGTTTTTAAAGGTCCAGACTTCCCTAATATCTTATCATTCATTCTCGAGTTTCTTCATTTCCCTAATCAAGCCGCAAGAGAGAGAGAGAGAGAGAGAGATCATTAAAAAATAACATATGGGAGACATCGACGCCACAAGCACCCTCTACCCCACCTCCCTGACTGCTCTAGGTTCAAAGCGCTATAGAAAATAGAAAGAGGGGGAAGTTGTTGAACACAGTTCATCTTTTAATGTCTCTCATTCATCAATTCCAAAATGTTATATAAGTAATGAGTTAATTGAAATTTTTCTTGAAACATTTGTATTGGGTAGATGACATTTAGATCATTATAATCACCCTCTAGTCATCAATGTTTATAGGTTTCAAATATCGGCCGATTTTGATGTATGTTGGCAATATTGTATCAATTTTTGAGGTATTTGATATGATATCAGCCATAGGAAATCCTTAGAAGAGTAGAGAATGATAGAGGTGGTTCACAAAGAGGAGAGAACTACCAGAAAATGGATGCCGTTGAGTAAAACAAAAACTAAAATATATCATAACAAAAAGAGCAATGATAGATGAGGTCATTGAGGTGGGAGTGTAAAATTTTCAGTTTGTGGCATAAAGGTGGAGGTCATCCTTATCATTTTTCTAGACTCTTTCCTACATTAGAATAATTTGGTGAGTTCCCCTTAAGTTGTGAGAACTTGAATTACATGATCATTTTATCTCCCGACTAACTGGACATTTAAGTTTTTCAGACGGCCGCTCAATCCTTAACATAGTATCTCTAGCTAGAAGGCACCTATTTGATCCGCAGTTGATCATATAATCTAGATTGATCCTTTTACGAAACTTCCTAGCTTCAAAACCTGTTCTAACGGGGAAAGTCTTAAATGACAATAATGAAACAAAATTGGTGAATCATAAAGTAAGATGTTTCATAAAGATTACAATAATTGACATTGACAAAGAAAAGCCAGTTCAAAGAAGAAAGCCGTGTCAAAAACAATGATGGGTTGTTTACCGATATATGGACCATAATTTTCCTCTCTGCATTTATTCATGTTGATTTCGGTTGTGAGGCTCTACTATGATTTTCTATAAATAATAAGATAGTAATGTGCCAAACGCCCCCAAAGTTTAAGTTAGGTCCTGCAATTACCCCAATCATGTTAAGATTATTATTTAAAAATGGGGGCGTCAGGGTGGATACCTCCCTGGTTTGGCCATTTATACAACATTAGCTAGGCTGATAGATTATCATAACATTCAGTCATTATTTGCACAGAGCTGTTTAACCTCATGCTGGTAAAGCTTGAGTGATGATGAATTGACGACATCATAAAAGATGCTACTTAAGTTGACTCCAACAAACCCTAGAGCTTACAAATATAACAATATACAACCTCAAATAGTTCGGAGAAGGATTGTTGGGTATAGTTATAGCACACGAAAAGCTATGTTCTAATGTGAAAGCCATTAATGACCAAAATAGCTGAACTTCATTGCAAATTCACCGAGAAATCAGTGGGAGATACTGAGTCCAGACAAAGAGTATAAACATTTAAACTGTCAGCCTAGTGTTTTCAGCTACAGGAATAAAATGTATTAGAGAGTTACTATTTACTTCTAAATCTAGCATGCTACATTAAAGAAAAAGTACATATTAACAGCAAAATATAGAAACATGTTCAAGCCCGACAAAATTACTGAAAAACTCAATTCGATTCAGTGAGATCCACCAGTCAAACAAGCATGACAAACATATAATCTCACGACGAGACATCAAAAACTAGAAAACTAAAACCTCCGAAACCGATTCAGAATCAAGTCAAGCTAGACGATGATTCCCGGGTTCCATTATCCATTAGAAATTAGGGCGAAAATGATGAAGGGGAAGAAGCTTACGGCTGCGTCGTCGGAGGGAGAGAGCTCGCCCTCCTCCCTCGATTTGGGGGATTTTGACCTGCGAGCGGCGCAAGGGTTTGCCGATGAGACCATCGATGCGATCGCCTTGGCCCTGAGCTCCTCGATCTCCTCCATCGCGCTCGTCGTCGACGCTGAGGCGGCGGGTCAGCGCGGGCGATTGGGATCGCTGTGAGGAGGCGATAAGCCCTTTTGGAAACGGTCCAAGTCTCTCCGTGGGGGAATGAGAAGCGAAATTACGAGGGTTTCCGTACTCTTTCGATTTATTTACGGAAATGGACGACTGCGCCGTTGGGGGGCCGTTCGAGGTTTTGGGCATTGTGACGATAGGGGCCGTTTGTTTCGCGTAAAACTCCGTAATTCGTAAATGACTTACTACCCAGTTACAACTACGGCTTTTGTTTGGACCGTAATTCGTAAAAGACTTACGTAACTCAACTAACACTCACTTGCAACCCAGTTACCACTCACTTACAGCCCAGTTACAGTTAATTTGTGGTCATACAAATTTGTATTATTTTTTATATTAATATTAAAATTTTTTAATATTTAACTTTTTAAATATATATTTGCAGTATTAAAACTTTTAAAATCACCAATAGTTAATTTTGTGGTCAACTTTTTCACTTACGACTTATACATTACGACAACCAAACACCGTAAAGTACAATACACTTTCCCACTTTACAATTTTATTTTACAAATCAAACACCATAAAATTTACATACATGTAACTCATTTACAATTGTAAAAGACTTTACCAATTACAACTACGAATTACGGCCAGTTACGACAACCAAACAGACCCATAGTGGAGTACCCGGGGTGGGCTGAGAAAATGGTTTCAAGGATGGGGAGCAAAAAAAATTCCATAATGGGCCATTTGTGGGCTGTTAAAATGGACAACGCTTCGTGTTTATTTCTCCCTTTTTTTCGCCTTTTCTTCTCGCAATATGTCCTTTTGGCTAAATCCTTCTCACTCAGATCACAACATCCGACATTCGAATATAAGTTTCACTAAAGTTGATCTATATTATTTCAAGTATCTTTAAACTAAAAATCAATCATTTGGATACTTTGTACCCATCCATCAAGCGGCGCAAAATAGACGGTCAAAAATAGTGAGTTGGTTAGATTTATATATTTGGACAAACAAATTCACGGTCCGACCATTTCATTATGATCTAAACATTTAAAACCCCTACAAACCATTTTTTTTTAAGTTCCAAATGTTCTGAACCGTTAAACTAACCAATTCACTGTTTAGGTCGTCCGTCCCCCCCACTTGATGCATGTACAAAAATATTTAAAACACTTGATTTTTCGTTCATAGATACTTGAAATAGTATAGATCAACTTCAACGGAGTGAATCTTATATTTGAATGTCGGATGTTGGTATTTTAATAGGAAGGATTCGACATCGAATCCTTCCGGAATGACATAAGTCCATCTCTCTCTATACACACACGTACATATATGAGTAAGGTTACAACACACCCAGGCGTAACTAAGTTAAATTACATGCATCTCTTTCCACCAAAAAAAAAAAAGTGTAAAGTTGTAATACACATAGGTGTAGCTAAGTTAAGTTACACGGACCTCTTTTCACCATAAAAAAAAAAAAATTTAAGCATCTTATGGGGATCACTCACATTAATTTTTGTCTGTATCTCACAAAGCAATTTTTTTTTTTGATTGAAAGAGGTTTGCATAACGTAACTTAGTTATGCTTATATGGATTGTCACTCATGCACAGATACTGCCAAATTGGCTTTAAATTCGCATAACTCCGGCTGACATACAAACCTTGTCATATTATTGCGAGGTCTTCGGGTCATGTTTGATAACATGGGAAGATTAATGCGATAATTAATTAAAGACGACAATCATGACTTGATTGTTGTTTGCATATATACTTCTCAAAACGTGCTAATAATGTCCTAAAAGATATGCTAAAGTGACTTGCTCAATGTTAGGCTAACTCTCATAGCTGTCGTCGAGCACCCTCATAGTCCTCGTCGAGCGTGGCTTGAGTTATAGGATATATATCAATATTTTTTAAAAAAATTAAAACATGTAACAGATTAAATCATAAACTTTTTATTCAAATAACATACTTGTCCTAATCATGCAACTAAAATAAAAAAATTAAAAGATAAAATTTGTTGACCTGAGGCGATGTAGTCGTGCAGAAGCACTACCCTATAAAAAAGACGACCGCTATGACCAACACCCAACTAATGTAGGCTTCTACTCAAATAAAGATTGCCCGAAAGTAAAAAAGAGTTTTGAGAAATTACCAAAAACTTGAAGTAGAATTGTCCACCAGAATTTTTATAATAGAGAAATATAATTTTTACTAGAGGTCATGGTTAAAGAGACCACAAAGGCCGCCGCCAAATGTTTTCCTAGTGTAACAAAGCCTTTTTTTATTTCCACGCAAAAATACCATAATTATCAGATGATTGATAACAAGTGACTCTGTTGTAGCATCCATCTCGTCTTGAAATCAATAAGGAGCGCGATATTTTCTAGCGTGATCGTAAATGAAATAAGAATTTCAGTGTGAATGTAAACATAATATGATAAGCGAGCAAAACTAAAAATATTATTGCATCCATCAAGACTTAAGCTTGTGATCTTTAATAATAACTTAGATTTATAAATTATCATTGAGCTAGAGCTCAAAAATATTTTTATAATAGTAAAAATAATTTTAAAAAATAAATCATATATAAAAAAAGTAAAAAATTACTGGTGTTTAGGGAAGAATTTAATGTAGAGAGAGACCGTATCAACAATATTAACGAAATCAGTGCCACGATTTGTCCCGTGAGAGAGAAAAAAGGCAAAAAAATCGCAGCCAAGTTTACATTGAGATTTTTCTTTTTTGAAATATGAGCATTTGCTCTTTTATTATATTAGGTATTGGTTACAATGGTTAATTCTTAATTCCTCAAATAGAGGAGAAGGTAACAATTCACATAATTAATTATCAAATCGTTGTGAGAGCATGTATCGACGACAAAACCGTGGGTCACTTCATTACTAGATCTCTTTACGAACCTCAGACACGCGCTTAATTACATTAAGGGCGTGATTGGTTGCAAGGAAGTTGGTGGAAGTAAGGAAATAGGAAGTATAATTGTTCACTTCCCTATCTATCTAAACACCGGAAAAGAAAAATGAGAAAACCCTTTTTGTTTTTCTCCTTTTCCTTTTACACAAACACTTCCTCACTTTTATGGTGCTACAGTTATTTTGTGACTATGTAAATCTCATTTGTAATAAGTTGTAACTCAAAACAGTTAATTTTGTGGTCATGTAAATCTCACATGCGCTCTAATTAAAATCCAATTTTTATTTTTCTTAATTAATTTTTATTTTAGTATTATTTTGCGATCAACTTTGTGGGCAACTTTTCCACTCTCACTTTCACACTACTATCCAAACATCAGAAAATACATAATGTAACGCCCCGTTCCCGCGAGTACAGAGACGTTAATGCGACGTATATACGCAGGTCGGAAATACCCTCACGTATATACGCTAAACATCAGTACAGAAAAGAATCAGAGTACAGAAGCACAGTGATAATATACATTATAGCAATAATATCACAAGTACACAGTTATCATAAAGCATGATATGATATCACAAGAATATAAGATCACCAAGAAGCAAAAGCAGGATGTATAATATGAAATACGGAAAAGTACTCACGAGTAGCAAAATGAAAATCTCGCGAGCCGATCAAGGAGAGGCTGGAAGAAAGAGGGTCCTGACAGGCAACTGCTAATCCACACATCCGTTGCGCGCTCTGATCAACCAAAGTAAGGCCGCCACGGTCCAGACTCTTGGATATAGACATGAGAATTCAGGGTTGTCAGATGTAACCCCGCGAGTACATATGATAAAGCCAAGTGGCGTGCATATCAAGTACACATGTACGTGATCAAGTGATGTGGTACAGCCATGCAAGTACATGCAATAACAAGTAACATACTGGAAATTAAATGAACGACAGTAAATTCGAGATTAAGTAAATACATGCACATCGATAAGTCTGAATCGGAAACATGCATAGAAAATCGTGTCGAGAACATAGGTACACATAAACATGCGATAAATACATTATACATGCGATAAATATATTAAACATGCGATAAATATAAGTATGGACAGAACTAGTTGTACAAGCTCAGATTATGGATTCACGAGATTGATACGTCAAGGGAATAATTCAAACAAGGAAACCCTCATCTATATACCACACATCTCATGTTACCATTATGTGAGTTCATACAACTTGTGTTGCCCTCGGAATAACAGCGTTAGAGTGTGTCTAGGGTAATTATTGTATCATAGAAATCACATGTCATAGAGTAGGGTGTCAACTCAGGCATAATACCTGATTAAATGATTTATCACTATAACTGGATAATATAAAGGTGTTACGTCTGTGTTATTCAATAGTAATCATCAGTATCATTTGTTATTCTTGTCCCTTTCCCACCGGCATCCCACAACACCGATAGTTTACGCTGGAGCTCGCACTTCCAGAAGAACTCATCCGAACTCCGATATGCGGGTATCATTATTCGAATAGGGAGAGATCAAATAACATATGCTCCTGGCGTTTTCATTATACATGTGTGTGTTAATATGCACTGATAATGCTTATCACGCTAACACCAGGTGGCATAGGCAGGAGAGAGGAAATAGCCCCACAGATTCAAGAGGTGGCCCCTACCACATGTGTGGTGTGACACTTTGCTCTGGGGGTTGATTTAGGAGGTAGCCCCACATATTCAAGAGGTGGCCCCCACAGATTCAAGCGGTGGCCCCTACCACGTGTATGGTGTGGCACTTTGCTCTGTGTGGCACTTTATTCCGTGTGGGGATGGATTCTAGAGGTACTCCCTACGGATTCAAGAGGTGCCCCCCACCACGTGTGTGGTGTGGCACTTAGTTCCATTTAGGATTTGCTGGACGCTAGCACGATCGTGAGATACATCCTCGTCATCCCGACACCAGGCATGCTCTGCCGGATACCGGTATGACTGTGCTGTCAATAAGAGTAACAGCGCATGGGACATGAATACATGGGATATAGGAGTTCAGGAGTACCAGATGTCTGGTAGCAGTATAATAATCATGCAAAGTCCCCATAAAAGTGATAGTCATGAATATGCCATGTAATACAGGTGTCAGGTGTAACAGTATCCAGTCAGGTGTCATAGTATTAGGTCAAGTGTGTCAGTACCAGGTGATAACATATGTCAAGTAAGTGATAACATTTCAATTGCCAAGTGTCATATATCAGGTGTTAGGTATCAGGTGTCAAGTGATAACATGTCAAGTATCGGTGTCAGAAATCAAGTGTCAAGTATAACATGTCAAGTACCGGTGTCAGATATTAAGTGTCGTGGATCAGGTGTCAAGTATAACATGTCAAGTACCGATGTCAAATATCAAGTGTCATGTATCAGGTGTCCAGTAATAACATGTCAAGTACCGGTGTCAGATATCAAGTGCCACAGTCAGGTGTCGAGTATAACATGTCAAGTATAGATGTCAGATATCGAGTGTCAAGTATCATGTACTAAAAGCCATAGTAGCGAGTGTTAGGTATGTTACGGTAGTAATAAGATATCCACATACCAATATATCATGCTATAAACACTTGAGTAGCAGTTACTAAACATGAATTAATAATAACAAAGCACTCGCCTAACGAGACATCATGAATTAAAAAGCAGGATAATAATTATTAGGCATGTAACGATGGTAATAAAGCATGGAGCGACACAAGAAATGTACTCGCATAACGATGTATCAGGTAGTAAAAGCCAGGGTGGCATTAATAAGGCATGAAGTAATAAAAGAAAAGTACTCGCATATTACATATCAACTTGCATAACGATGCATCATATATAAAAGTTAGAGTAGCAATTGTTAGGCATGTAATGAAGCAACATAAAGAAAGTATTCGCCCAACATAAAATAGATACTTGTTCAAGATAAATTGTACTCGCCTAAAATCACCGAAAAATCGCCTAAAATCCCGGAACACACCATAAACACGTTCATGCCACTAATCCATATATTAAAAAATATAATATTTAATATTAATTAATATTAATTTATTAAGAGAAAGAATGAGAGAGGAGAGAGAAAAAAATGAAAGATAGAGAGAGAGAGATGTTGGAGAAGAGAGAGACTTGTAGGGGAGAGAGAGTAAAGTCTTACTGGAAAATAAAAGAGGGGTAAGGGAGAGAATTTTGATGAAAGAAGGGGGTAAAAGGGGAAAGTAGGAAAAGAAAGAAAGAATAAAAAAAAGAAAGAAAAAAAGAAAGAAGAAAAGAAGAGAAGGGGAGGGATTTGGCCGGCCGGCCGGCCGCGGCCAGAGCCGGCGGCGCCCCTGGGTGGAGGGGAGAGGGGGGAGCTGGGTTGTGTTGTTGTAGTTGTTATTGTTGTTGTAATTGTTGGTGATGTTGGAGATCCTGAAGGTGGAGTTGATAGTGGTGAAGAGAAGATGAAGGTGGTATGGTGAAGGTGTTGGTGGTGATGGGGATGATGGAGTGGCGGCGACGGCGATGTAAGTGGTGGTGAGTTCATGGATGGTGATGGTGGTGGAGATTGGTGGTGGGGTGGATGGTGGAGTATTTAGGTGTAGAAGTTGAATTGGAGAGGGAAATGGTGAATTTGGAGGAGATGGGGAGAGAAGTAGTGAAGGGGTTGTGGTGGTGTTGGTTTGATGAAGAAGAAGGGGTGGTGGTTTTGTGGAGGAAGAAGATGAAGGTGGGGGTATTAGTTTTGGAGATAGTGGAGAGAGAAGGAGATGAGGGGAAAGATGACCAGAGTTGGGGCCTTTCTTCGCTGGAGATGGTGGTCGGAGTGGCCCCTTGGGCGCTGGCCAACAAATGGAGAGGAAGAAGAAGAGACGGGAGAAGATGAGAAGGAAGAAGAAAAAATAAAGAAAAGGAAAAGGAAAAAGAAAAGGGGAGAGAGATTGATGGGAAGGGGGTGATGTGATGGGATGACCAACATGGGAGGTAAGGGCTGCAGCTGATACTACAGTGCACGTTGGCAGGGCATGGGAAGGATGGGGAGTAGGTAGGGGAGAAAGAAAGGGAAGAGAAAAAGAAAAGAAATATTATTTTAATATGCTAAAATTTGACTGTTTCAGAATCACTCTGAAAAATTCTCAAAAATAGAAAATAAAAATTTAAGATGCCCGGTGAAATCAGATTCGAGAAATTTAATTTAGTTTTCAAATTAAAAATCCTGAAATCTTCTGGCAATACCGTTCGACATCAAACCGGTCAAATTTTGATAAATCCAAAAAAATCCTAAAAAAATATTTAGATGGAAAAGAGATTATAAGAAGTAATGTGAAAGTCATTTTTAAAAATTCAACTCCATTTGGAAACTAAAATTCAGGAATCGGTCAGCGATGCCAATCGACACCAGCTTTGAAGATTTTGCAATTAATTCTGAAAAATTTCAAAAATCATGAAAAATTTAGAATATTGAAAAACGATATTTGGAACTGAAATCGGTCAAATCGGACTATCAGAAAGGCCAAATCGAGCAATACACTAAGACCGGGCCCCCAGTTCAGACTAGGGCTGACTCCGAGTCCACGAATCCGGATCCAGTATAAAACAATCACACAAATAATCGCAAAACAAAAAACAAATACAAAAGTAAATCAAAGAAATATAATAGAAATATCAGAATACGTATTCCAGGAACGGGATGTTACGCATAACATTTTTCAAATCACACTTCCCAATAACACCCAAACACCGAAAAACTCACTAACCAATTCTGAAGTTCCAAAAGGAACTATTACCACTTCCTCCCTTCTTCACTTCCACCCTAATCAAACAACCCCTAAGAGTTAATTATAGCTTTCGAGTACCAAAAAAATGCATGTACTCGAACTACCCAAAAAATATAAAATTTTGGAAGGAAAAGCAATTTATCAGCCACTATAGTTAGCGTGGCTCGGCATATATATAAATATATGCGAAAAGAGCACAACTATCAAAATATATAAAATGTGAAAATATTATCGTCATATTAAAATATTATCTATATTGTTTATATGAATAAAAAATGTAATTTGTTTAAAAAAAATCAAAAGTTGTGAAAATATTTCACTATTTTTTTACATTGAAAACAACAAATTTGGTCAAAACAATAAAATATTACCGGCATATTAAAATGTTAAAATATTATCTATATTGCTTCTAAGAACAAAGAGTGTAATTTGTTTTTTTAAAAAAAATTAAAAGCTATGGAAATATTTCACTATAATTTTTCATGAAAAAACTACAAATTTATACAAAATAATAAATATTATATAAAAAAAGACAATAGCCACGCGGACTCGAAGCGAAGTCCTTAGGCCATCTCCAACCCACGCCAATTTTGGCGTGGGTTGGGTTGTTTCCATCTCCAATCCACGGCAAAAAGCACCCGGCAAAATGCCGGGTGCTACAGTGCCACGCCATGGCACTGTAGCACCCGGCATTTTGCCGGGTGCCAATCAAATTTTTAAGTTTGTTTTTTTTTTTAAAATTATTATTAGTTTAGTAGTATTAATAGTATTTTAATATAATATTAAAAGTAATAATAATAAAATATATAAGGAATATGCTATTTGAAGTGAAAAATGGAGTGATGGGTTGGAAGAGTTTTGGTTGAACACTCCATTTTAGAGTGAAAGTACCCTCCAAAATGGAGGGGGTGATTGGAGATGCCCTTATAGAGCGTTAGACTGACAGAATGCCCAACCAACCCCTGCACAATTTGTTAAAAATTAGGAAACTCACATTAAATAATAATGTACTAAAACTTATTCTAATTCTCTGTTCACTTGACCATTTACCCTCTCTTCTCTGTTTCTCTCTCTCGGCGTCAATTCTCAAAACCCTAGCCCTCTTTCGTCACCTCTTCTCAAAACCCTAGCCATGTCAAGCGCTTTGGACATGTCACTCGACGACATCATCAAAAGCAACAAGAAATCCTCGTCCTCGTCCTCCGCTGGCCGCGGCGGCCGAGGACGCGGCCGACCCGGCCCCGGGCCCGCACGCCGACCCTCGAATCGCGCGGCGAACCGCCCCAACCCTTACTCGATGCCAAAGGTAAAAAATAAAAGAAAACCCCTGAAAAGAAATTAGGGTTAGGGTTTCCTCAGTCACTCCATACACCGATCTCGATCTCAAAGGGAACACGGTCGGCTTTTTCTCTCGGTATGTCTGGAAGCTAGGGTTTTCTTACTTCGTGTTGTTATCGGATCTAGGCGGCCGATTACGGTGTCTACACGGACCAGATCGCGGCTTTTTCGGCTCCGATGCCTCGGGTTTCTTCTATCGAGACGGGAACGAAGCTTTACATATCAAATCTGGACTATGGTGTGTCGAACGATGATATCAAGGTTTGTTTCTCAACATGGCTTTGATGATAAATGTTAAATCTTTTGGTATGTTTTATTACGCTATAGCTGACGATGTTTACGACTGTAAAGTTTCTCAAAATGCATCATGTAAATTTCAAAAATTTGTATCATATTATATCATAGATGAAATGTTGTTTGGTTCATTTGTTTTCCTTTTTTTTTTTTTTTTTTCCTTTTCACATGATTATTCGAGAATGGTGAAATTAAAGGCAACTAGCATCATAGCTTTGGTTAACAGTAACGAAAGCTCAGACTTTCACTGTGAATTATTATTTAATTATATTCAGCAGCACTACTCTTGTTTTATCAGCAAAACATACTTCGCGATCTTAATTAATAGAAAAATAGATTTCGAAAGATAGTTTTGACAGACGAGGGATGTTCTCACACCAATATAGCCATTTAATAAACAGATAAAACATAGAAGGTGACATAGAAGGCGATTTCATGCTAACTGTTTCTCACGAAAATTTCCTCTAAATTTTGGTTAGTGTATCTAGTTTCATGTTGGTCTCTTGGTAAAAGATATATTCCTGTTTTGTATGGCTGAACTTGGGTGATAGCCTTTCTTCATATTGGCCGCAACTTAAGTTGCAGCAAAGACTCACTCCCGAAATCCTTGTATACGAATCTGTGTTGTGTCCTTTGCTCCAAGCCTATTTTTGGATTTTCCACTGTTTGATTGGAACTGTTGGATCTCATGTCACTTGTCCCTTTTGAAAAATACTTGTCTTTTCTACAACATGGAGTTTTTGCACTCATGTGCCCATTAAGTTTTAATGACCTCATGCTTTCCTAACAAGGTAAATTAGACACAGCTGGCTCGGTAGCATCACCAGTATACTTTTCTCTCATGTTTGGAAGCAGTTTTTAAATACCACTTCTTCATTTAAAAAAAATCAATATTATGTAAGATTGGCACATGTGGATACTGGATAGTCTCAATAAGGCGGTAAGGCCTCATCTGAATTTCATTTCAAATTTAGCAAAGAAAAAAAAAAAATCTATAATCAGATGATAGTCCTGTACTACTAATTATAACCCACAGTCTACTTTTTTCCCCTTAATAAAAGGTTTGTATTTGTATTCTAGCCTCGTGTAAAATTTCTACATTCTATATTTGTGTTTTTTTGTTATTGATCATTCGCATTGTTCAATGATTACTTTATAGATTGTCTTTAAACCTCTTTCAGCATTTTTATGAGTTTCTGTTTTTGCTATTGGGTTTTGAAATGAGCTGCTTCATAATTATTAATTAGGTTGTTCATTTTTGGAGGTTTTGCATTAACAATTATGCTGGACCAACTTTCAGAGCCAGATAGTTATTCACATGTATATAATGATAATTTAGTATTGAACTAATATATTATTATTTTATTTCTATACCTATATCTTTAAGTTGTAAATGTTTAAATTTTTGTTCATCTTTTTCTTTTTTATGCCTTGTGTTTTGGTGAATAAAATAAATTGCATTTGAAAGAAACATGTTCCTAATAAAATATGAAGTATGTTTTAAAATTCTATGGCAAAAAATATGTTTCAATGCGACAATTCTAGTAAGTTTTGTGGAGTTTATTAATTAATTTTTAAACAATACATCAACAGAAACGATATTCCCGAGGTTGGGGATTACTGACTTGAATTCAAACCTAGGAAGCCTTTGGCTATTAGTATTGCAGTGCCTTCTGCACATTTTGGTTCTGAGGAAGTGCCAGTGAACGTGGCTGATCTTAAAAGTAGATTTTAAGTTAATTAAATTCTTCAAAGTATTTATTTAGAAAAAAGAAAAGTTCCTGTACAGATATGAGGTTTGACAGTATAGTAGCTATAACCTCTTACATTTATCTAAGGAAAAGATAATATTCATTTGGTTTTAAGAACTCATTAGAACCAATTGACGCTTGGATATGATTTCCAAATTGGAGATCAATGGATTGCAGACTCTCTTCCCATGGCCTTGCACCTTTATGCTCTCATGTAGATTGATATATCTTGAGTTTCCTTTGTAGTGTAGTTACTGTAGGCTTTTAAGGCAAATTATATTTCGTTGGTGTTTGTTGATTCCACCAAGTGTCAAAAGTTGACTTCCTTCCCAATAACAATTTTTTACACTGCAAAGGGAAAAACTTGTTGAGAAAGGAAGAATGAACAGATACCTCTATTTCTTCAACTAAATTTCTTATTTCTCATTGATTATTGTGTTTCTGGACTTTATGATATGGCTGTTGTATTAGATGTAAAACAGTTAGATGTCTTTGTTGTACTCATCCTTTTTACCTAAGAAAATAATGAAGAAGCATGGTTAGTAACTATGCGAATCGTGGATAGATAGATAAAAAACTATATCTTGTTAATTGTTTGTCGCACTTTATAATGCAATGACCTGGCATTATCCTTTCCCATACCAGGCATCTGCTGGATCCTATTCTTTGAATTACTTTTAATGTGAATTTTCTCAGAGGCATTCTTTGTGTTTCTTTAGTGTCTCATGTTCAGCGAATTCTTTGCAGGAACTCTTTGCAGAGGTTGGTGATATCAAACGATACACAATACATTATGATAGGAGTGGAAGATCAAAGGTAGATTATTAAGCTTTCCCCAAGCTCTTTTGTTTATTAATCAACTGTCATGTTTCTTTATAAATTTTTGTTATTTTAGGGAACAGCTGAAGTTGTCTTCTCAAGGAGGGATCATGCCCTAGCAGCTGTCAAGAGATACAACAATGTGCAACTTGATGGGAAACCGATGAAGATAGAAGTTGTTGGCACAAATATTGAGAAATCTGCAGCTTTTCCTCCTGTTGCAAATGGGATGTTTGGAATCCCCCAGGCATACCAAGAAGGTATTAGATTTCCACTTTAGAAGAATGATGTCAAATCTTTTAACTTTAACTACTTTACCATTATACTTGATTTCTGTAAGTACAAATAACATTAATAGCTTTATTAGCCTGCATTTGTTTAATCTTTTATTTAATTTTACTCTTCTACTAGTTATGCTTTTGTTTGTAGAGCATAAACTGATGTGTACATGTGCCATATGGTGCCCGTGAATGCATTTTCATGTTCAGTTTTCTGAGAATATAATAATAAATTTTGATTCTAAAATGCATATTAAAATTAAGTGGGAAATATGGAAATGAAAATATGCTGACTGTTGTATCCTACAAATGGGTTTAGGGACCTAGGGCGTCTGTCTTATTCATGTTTCTTTTCTTTCTTCCCTTCCACATTACTCGTTCACAGAGCTGAGATCATCACTATTTGAGGATTGCAAAGGCACACCTGTGCTACATTTTCTTTTATTATCTCACTCTCTTATTTGTTATGAAACCCACATAATGATGTCCTTCAATATCTTTTTCTTAATTACAGTGGAATTGGAATGATTTCTTTTTTTTCCCTTTTTGTTTCCTCTTCTGCTATTATGCTTGGCATTTTTTTTGAAATAACATTAGCTCCATCATATTGTTATCACCATAATTTACTGTTATGATTTTATTAGATGCAAGTTGGTCCAAAGTCCAAACCATAAAGATACACAAGGATCATTAACATAAATCATCAGACGGAATAGAGATCCTCTCTCCCCCCCGGTCTTCTCAATACTCGAAAATAAGTGCATTTGAGCACATGGTTCACAGTCGCGGTCTCGGCCGCTGACTCGGCGAGCACCGAGACGGGTCGGTTTCGGCGATTCGGATCGGTCTCGGGCGATACGCGCAAAACGCTACATAGAAAGCTCAAAAAATTCTGAAAAAATCACGACAAATCTTAAAAAAATGTAGACATCCACATTCATGTATCACATGTCCAAAACATATCACCTAGCACTAAACATAAAGCAAAAGTATAAATACACGCGTTGTCAGTAGAAGCACATCAAAATACATGCACAATATAGTAAATTGCACAAACTACATTCATAAAATACATGCTAATGTAGTTATTTTCACATTGAATTGCGATGAGACACAAAAGCATCATCATAATCATCTCTGCGGTAAGTAGATAAACCGATACTAGTGCTTGTAGATCTCTTAAGTTGTGGTCTGTAGTCATGGATATATCACACCATAATATTGGCCTGATGTCAAGCTCAACATTTGCATATGACCTTCAAGACTATAAATTCCTCCATCAGTAATATTGTTGCCCTCATTATTGTCATCATCACCACCGCCGCAATCACCGACATCACTGTCATCATTATCATTACTATCTTCACCATCATCACTACTAGAACTGGATAAAACCCTCACATCTTCACTACCACCATCATCTGCTTCTCTTATACCTCGGAGGGGGAGGGGAGAGATCAGAAACAAGGAGAGTGGGAGGGGGGGGAAAGAGACAGAGAGAGACGGGAGATGGAAAAGGAGAGAAAGCGGGTGAGAGAGGGAGGGGGAGAGAGAAACAGAGGGAGGGGGAGGGAAAGAGACAGAGAGAGACAAGAGATGGAGAGGGGGAGAGATAGAGGGTAAGAGGAGGGGAGAGAAACATAGGGAGGGAGAGGGAAAGAAACAGAGAGGGAGGCACATCACCTGGGCTGGGGAGGAGTGGCCGACGGTGATGGGGCGGCTGCGGAGTCCAGATCTGAGCGACGACGATCGGGTAACGGCGACGATCTCCAGATCTGAGCGAGAGGTAAGTTTTTTCTTTTCTTTTTCTTATACCCGTTCGTCACGGGTGAATATACGTTTCGAGCCGACTTGACCGAGAATCGGAGTCGACTCGGCCGAGTCACGACCGATTCGGGCGTGAATCGGCCGAGTCGACCGAGTCAACTCCGATTCTCGGCCGAGTCGGTCTCCTCTGAGTTGAGTCGACCGACTCGTGACTTGGACTAGTCTCGAAGCGGGTTGAGACGGATACGACTCGGCTGACTCGTCTCCGATTCGGCCGAGTCTTTGAATCGTGTTTGAGCATTAACTTTTTTGATTGCTATTTGTCCTAGAGCGTTAGCTTCTCTGATTGGTAAGCTCCTAAATGCCTGAAGCCAAGTGTCCTAAATTTTGTTTATGGTACCTGACATCATGTTGTGGAACTTCTTCCTTTTTAAATATACATGCTGTATGTTTAATTTATTTGCTAAATGATTCGACATAATCTTATGTTGTGCAACATTTGCCATCCCTTATGAAACCCTTTGACTAATGTAAGCCAAGATTGTCTGGGAAATGGGAACTTAGGTGTGAACCCTACCGTGGTGGTGATTTTCCGTCACAAGTGATTGGACGGTCAATTCTCACCAAGCGAGAACAGGGATGGGGTGTATGTAAAGCACAACACAATCACATGAGAGAGACGATTTTACGTGAAAATCCTTAATTGGGAAAAAACATAAGGAGGGGGAGAAGCTTCATTATAATTCTCATATTACAAGAATTACATGAATATGTCTAATACTTGGGATGACTCAAGATCTTGCTCCAACCAGAAGCCTTCTTCTTTGTTGGAAGACCAGGTTTATTTATACACGACCGAGTTGTTGGTGCGGGCGAGATCTTCGTGGCGGCACGATTTGCACATGTCTTGTTATAACGTCCGTGATCAGTGGTGAGAACTTGTTGGGTTACATGCAGAAGAATCCTTCACTGTCCATAACTGCTCGCATTGAGTGGCGTTATACACTATGAACATGGAGGAATGCATGATGGCGTAACTGTCGGCGGAGATCGAGGGTGAATGGTTGCTAAAGCTGCTTGGCTTGGAGCGGACGATCCTCGGAGTGGAGAGGATCTGGAAGAGGTCGAGAACAACAAAGACTTTAGAGGAGAGCTCTGATGTATCTCAGAGAGTTAGAAGGCGAGGGACACGTGTCGCCATCTTAGATGAGGTCAGATTTTGACCATTACAGATGCCCTCTCCTCTTTCGATTGTCGAGTTTGTTGACGGAAGTCGAAAGAGCGGAGTCGGTATGAGACCTTTTAATGCTTTTAGGTTTGTGGTAAGACGAAGATCTGGATTATAAATGTGGATCTTCAGGATTAAATTGCAGGCTGTACAATTGGCTGTCAGCTGTCACATCTGTCAGCTAGATTTCTCTGTCTCTTTGAATTCAGGAGACATAATGACTAGTAGGTAGGGTTCGTGCTTTGGCGGCGATAGTTGATCTTCTGCTGATTCGGTTGAGCGAAAATCTTGGGACTTGGATCGACTTTTTATGGATTGAAAATTTGAATTGGAGTTGATTCAACTTCTCTTTCATTTATAAATAGAGTAGAACTTTGGATAGAAGTCACTTTTGTTGTCTTCTCAAAAGGAACTACTGCTTCAAAACTCCTTTCCTTTGTTCTACTAGATCGCCATGTCTTTTTTTTTTCTCCTTCATCAGATGGAGGAAGGAAAATGAGAGCACGGAAGTGGAAGAACTAGTGGTCGGGCTCTCGCAGTGCAGGAGTCTGGTAGGTGTGATGCATTAGTTGTTTTGATGAACCTATTACGATGCATTAGGTGTCGTGACTGGGTGCCATCGCGGAGGGTGAAAGGCGGGGTTTGGCTTCAATCGGAAGTGGTACTTATCCTGGGCAGCTCTGGGTTGCTAGAGCGATTCCACAGCTGTCCAGTCATGTCTTGCAGGCTTCAGTTTGCTCGGACACCAGTGCCTCGTGCCTGGGATTCCTTTCATGCGGCGAGAAACAAGAGGTATGAGGGTGTCTTCGTTGGGGCTCGCCATTGAATCACTCATTCTAGAGCTCTGGCCTTTTCCTCAGAACACAAGACCGTGGTGTGATATCATCACTGGCATGTATGTCTTACCAGAGTCAATCTGGATCTTGGGGTGCTGCAATGGCTTCGTAGGCCTTCTTGCGAGTTATCGACTTCATCTTTCGAAGGCTTGGCGACAGGCGATGTAGGATTGCTTGTTCATAAGCCAAACTAATTGTATCTCTTTTTCAAAGTGTAAACACAGAGATATAAACAGCTTTCATTTATTCCATCTGTTCGATTATTCCATCTGTTTGATGTAATGGCATAATGAAATTTAATGAAATGTAGTGACATGTATTTTGTAAAGGAAATGATTGAGTCAAGTTTAGATCTTGCTTTGTATTGTGTGGAATGATCATACCCTTTCGGAGGCTTGACTTCTCGGATGGCAAGGAGGTGATACGTCTGCGTTATTGTCTCCGGATGGAGGCTCTAACTCTGAACGTACAGACGTTTGGCTCCGTGTGAGGGGCCTCAGCTATGGAGATGGACTGCCCATTTGGATGGCTGCTCAATTTGGGGGGGGGGGGGGCGAGCTGAGGGGGTCCGGAGGCAGATGTTTGTGTTACCAGTCCATAATGGAGGGTTGCCCTCCTCGGAACATACAAACAACAGACTCCGAGTAAGGGATCCATCAGTTAAGGAGTTGGATTGGCAGTTGCTCAGTTGGGGATGAGTTTTCCCGGGGGCAGTTGCCTAACTGAGGATGAGCCTGGCAGTTGCAGTTGCCAGTTGGGGATGAACCCTTCAGATGGTAGTTGCCTAACTGAGGATGAGCCTTAGGAAGCCCGAAGGCAGATGTTTATGGTATGATTCTCGAGTGGGGGCTTACTTCCTTAGAACGCACAAACAGAGAACTCTGAGTGAAGGGAGCCCTCAATTACGAAATTGGATCGATAGTTGCTCAATTGGGATGAGCCTTCCGGGGGCAGTTGCCTAATTGAGGATGAGCCTGACAGTTGCCCAGTTAGGAATGAACCTTCTGAACGACAATTGCCTAACCGGGATGAGCCTAAGGGATGTTAGCTGCCTAATTGAGGATGAGCCTTCTGAACGACAGTTGCTTAATCGGGGATGAGCCTAGCGGTTGCCCAGTTGAGGATGAACCTTACGGGCGGTAGTTGCCCAACCGGGATGAGTCTTAGGGAGCCCAGAGGTAGATGTTGATGTCAATTCCAAGTGGGGAATCCCTCCTCGGCCATGCAATCATTAGACTCTGAAAAGAGGAGCTCGTAAGCTGGCCAAGCAGGTTCGACAGATCACGTGAAGGATGTAGGAAGTAATTATGAATTGGAATGTAATTTTGTTAAACGACTTCAATAAAATACATGAAATTTGAATGAAATGCATGGAGTTGCTAGGGTTCCTGTTCTTATTCGTATGGTTGGACTTAGTCAACCGCTCTTTAACGAGTGACCATGTGTTGCGATCGAGGCGGAGAGAGATTTCTGTCGCCTTTCTGCTTTGGAGCAGCTCAGGGTGTAAGAACATATTCTTGAAGACACCCTTGTTGGACAAGATCTTCGAGATACATGTGGAGGGACTAACATTGGGCAGTCCGATGCCCCTTGCAATCATGGAAAGAGTAATAATCCTTTGCTCTGGAACGACCATGATCGTGTTGCTTTGGCTCCGGACGCTTCACCCAAGGTTGATCTTTAATGGCTTCGAAGATGTTTTGGATAGGGAGCTTCAGTGGGGTGAAGTTATCCACTCGATAAGCTCGGAGTACTCTGTTGGGGTTTTCGGATGGCTACTTCTTGAAAGCACCTCGTCCGCGACCTTGGTTGTCGACGGAGGGGCCTCTGTGATGCGACTCCTATTTTTCTCCGTCATCGCTGCGGTTGAGAGGCTGGCTGATAGAGCTTTCATTGCTTTCTTCAATTGGATGTATGGTTGGGCTCGGTATAGGATTTCGCTCCAACGGGCGACGTACTTCACTAGATGTTTGTACGAGTGGATGACCCCTAGTCCGCTGATGAATGCGACGACGGAGACTTCTTTGCTGCAGTTATGTACTTTGGTTAGTTGACTCTGGAAGTAGCCAACGTACGCCTTGAGACTGCCATCTCATCTTGACGTAGAGGTGGTGGTGGTTGTTTTGCTTGAATTCTTGGCGGGAGGAGTACTGCGAGAGGAACAACTTAGTGAGGTCCTTGAAGTTATGGATCGACCGTGGCGAAAGAAAGTAAACCAGAAAGAGACTACTCCCTTCAAACTTGAGGGGAAGATCCAGCATAAGATGGGGTCGTCCGAGCATAGATTATCATCTTGTCCTGATACTGGCGAGATGCTGAATTGGATCGCTCAGTCCGAAGTAGCAATCAAAGGTTGGAGTCATGAATTTCTTTGAAAATTCACACCCAATATCCTCTCAGAAAAAGGGGTGTTGGAAGCATCGATGGCGATGACTTTGAGGCTGTCATAATGCGGTACCTCAGCGTCCTCGACTCACTTATGTATAAGCTTGTCGTGATCTTGGACGCAGACGAACTCTTCACTCTTTCTCCGAGAATGATCCTGCCGATGTCTTCTCTGAAGATGAGACGAACCTGACCCGCCTTCGGATCACTTCGAGGGAGCAGGGGAGGTTGTTCTGTGACGCCTACCGCTTTGGGTGTGTTGCCGTCTGGGTTTCTGTGTCAGTGGGCCCATTTGACAGCGGAGGCGGCCCTTGGGTATTTTGTAAGGTTGTGGTCTGGGCGAGGAGCTGGTCATTAGATGCTTCAACTCCTGCTTGTGGGTCGCTTTTTCTCAATTGAGCGTAGTTCACTCCCGTTCTCGATCGAATAGAACTTACTGCTTTGCCATCTCCCCCCTTCATGTCAGCAAACATTTGGAGGAGTTTGTCTCTCGTACGTTGTTGGTGGGTGGGCGTCCCCGGCTGCCCCCTAGGAGGACGCGGAGGCATGCTCTTTCACGACAAGGTTGAGGTTGAGGTTGCTTGGTGGGTTGATGCCCCCAGTTGTGGCAATGGATTTGCCTTTGGAAGTGGTCTCGTTGCTGGTGGTCGACTGTTTTTTCGAGCCATGGGCTTTTTGGAGTATTTCTGAGGAAGGTTTTGAGAGGGGAGAAATCTAAGAGTAGAGACTCAAATCTCAATGAAAGCATCAGTTTGTGGTGGTGATTTTTCGCCACAAAGTGGATGGACAGTCGATTCTCACCACAAGCAAAAACAGGGATAAAGGTTGCATGTAAGCACAACACAATCACAGGAGACACACTAGATTTTACGTGGACAGTGGAAACCCTTAATTGGAAAAAGCCACGGGGAGGAAGAGAAGATTCACTATAATTCTCAGATTACAAGAATTACAAGAATTTCTTAGAGTTGGGGATGGTTCAATGTCCTGCTCCAACCAATGATGTCCTCTTCTTCGTTGGAAGACCATGTTTACTTATACACAACTGAGATGTTGGTGCGGGCAAGATCTTTGTGACAACACGACTTGCGTATGTTGTCTTGTTGTAAGGCCGTGATCAGTAGTGCGAGCTTTTTTGGGATTACATGCAGAGAAATCCTTCACTGTCTATAATTGCTCGCGCTGAGTGGCGTTAGACATTATGAACGTGAAGAATGTATGGTGGCGTAACCGTCGGCGGAATCGAGGGTGAACGGTTGCTGTTGCTGTTTGGCTCGGAGTTAAAAGATTCGAGCAGAGGAATCCTCGCGGTGGAGAGGATCTTGAAGAGGCTGGAGTCGGGACCAACACGGACTTCGGAGGAGAGCTCTGATGTTATTCGAAGAGTTTGAAGGCGAGGGACATGTGTCGCCATCTTGGATGAGGTCAGATTTTGACCACTACAACCTGCCCTCCATCTTTGCGCACTTATCTTGATCAATATCCTCCTATTTAACATATGGATATGGTCATGCAATTGGATCTCATCATCTTTTTGTATGGATCAACGATGTTATACGTTACCATGAAGACATCCTAGTTCTCTAGATAACATGGATACATGCTTTATTTTATAGGACCTCAAGTAGCATGCTTCGATCTGAGCAAGATTTAAGCAAGCTTGGATTGTGAGTTGGAAGTTAAAGTGGTACACTAAGGTCTAATGACTGCTGACTTGGG
>JAVJIF010001361.1:0-122380 GCA_038442645.1 Agave tequilana | reverse complement strand
AGAAAGTAGTAATAATTTTCTTTGGAACTTGAGAATTGGTAAGTAAGTTTTTCAATGTTTGGATGCTATTAGGAAGTATGGCTTGAAAAATATTATGTCTTTCTGGTGCTTGAATGATAATGTGAAAATGGAAGTGAAAAACTTGACCACAAAGATTTATATGATCACAAAATAACTGTTTTGAGAAACAACTTATTACAAATGAGATTTACACGACTATAAAATTAATTGTAGCACATTGAAAGTGAGGAAATGGTTGTATAAAAGGGAAAACAGAAAAGGAAAGGAGTTTTCTCATTTTTCTTTTCTGGTGTTTGGATAGATAGGGAGTGAGAAATGACACTTCTCTATTTCCTTACTTTCGCCCACCTCCTTGAAACCAAACAGCCCTTTATGTATTATCTCTTATTGATTTGGAGTCCAAATCCTTATTTATCTTTCCATAAGATATCTCAAAAATTGCGAGTAACAATTATTTTGTAATCATGTATACAATCTCTTTAAATTCTCTGGATATAAATACTGTTGATATATTTGAAATAATTTTATGTTCCTAAAATAAGACTTAAAATTCTCATTAATACAAAAGTATGAAAATATATTATCTTTCTTTATTTTAGTTAAGGTTTGTCACTATGCACTCAAATTCTATAATAATATATATTATAAATTTAATTGTGAATATAAAAGATACAAATAAAATTTGTAAGTGCAAACTGATGCCTTCCTTTCAAAACAAGGCTTGCTCTAGAGCTTCATATAAAATTTTCTTAATAAGTTATTTACAAGATTATCTCACTTCTTTCAAAATTTTATTGAGTTCAAAATATATATTCCAATCATGAGATTATTGCTATACATGCATGTTAAACAAATCAGAAGTTCATTAGCTTCCTCATCTTACCTATAAATATCATATTTGGAATACATATTTTATTTTTTATCTCAAGGAAGACAGGACAGCTCTCGTAATATGTGAATGCGCACGATCTGAGCTCAAACACATTTCAATTTTCTCAAATTCATAGGTTGTACTTTTAGATTTTTTAAGCATCTAAGCTGTTATCCTATGCACGTGAATCCTTCTTTTCAAATGTTCATAGTTATGTTTCTCAATTCCCTCTTTGGGAGCCTTGTTCTTGTGTTCTAGATATGATGTGTGGTAGACTAACCCAATTAGTTTCTTACTTCACTATACTGGTTTATCATAAATACTTTTGTATAACAGTGATTTAGTTATTGTCTATTTCAGTTACATATAGTGTATACATGTATAATTATTTGCTATAAGATGAGTACATAAATTTAATTCTAACTTTCACAACTTAGATACAAATTTTCATAATTCTATTGTTGTTAAATAATGAAGGCTTACTAAATACAATACATTAAATAAAGCCATTACAAAAAATTTAATTATTTGAATAATAACGCACTATCATAATGATATTATTTTTTCCAATTAATATAACAACAACCATTAATATCTCATTAAATGAAAGCTAATAATAGCATATGAGATAAATCATGCTAGTAAATATTTTCTAATAATAAATAATATAGTGAAAATTTATTTCACATGCTTAAAACTTTCACTAAATATCTTATATAAGAAACAACAAGCTTTTACAATGTACATAACTAAAACTTAGTATGATAACGCTAAGCGAATACTTGCAAAATAAATTAATCTCACTTTCTTCAATTTTGTAAAATTGCAGGAAATGAATAATTGTGGGAAATAGACAAATTAAGATTAATTAACTAATTGCAATAAATAGATAATTTAAGATTAATTAATCAATTATAAGATTAATAATTATTTAACTAATTGCAAGAATTAGACAACTTTAAGTAATTTTAACTCATGTAACAATTAGGCAGGAATTAGATAATTATTTAATTAATTTTAGGAAACAGAAAAACTCAGTGTTGTAATTGTTGGGTTTTTTACTTATTCTCTGAAAATTGTTAAGTTTATCAAAATTAGAAATTAACCAATCCAATTGGTCAGTTAGTGAAAATCAGGTGTGAGGCTTTTCGCTTTGCAGCGGTACTTAATTATAAAATCACCTTTCAGAACACCTATTTAGACACCAATTAAAATGATCAAAGGAATGACTCATCCTTTAACTTTCTAATCTAAAATTATTTTAAGACATATTGAATTAAATTTACAACAATATTATATAAACATAACAAAAGGAAAGAAAGCAGGCATATGACAGCAGTCGTGACAAGTAACTGTCTTAGAACCCAAAGCCCACCTTATCGCTCGGCGTTTAATCGGCCGCGTCGACTAGCGATGAATGCCCCCGGAAACACGAGCACCCTAATTTAAGCGTAAGCCTAGGCCTCTACTTAGACTCAGAATAGTCGCCTACTGTCATGCCCTCTAATCAAAATATACTAAAGTGGGTACGCAACGAGAGCCAGCGATATATTTTTGTTAATACACTAAGCCTCAGTACAAGAAATTTAACAAACAATAAATATAACATTTCCAACTTTATTACACAAGTACAGAATTTCACAAACAGTCTAGATTTATTACCAAAAAGAAAGCAAAATGCACAAAACAAAATACCCTCACGAAGTGGAATGAACAAATCTACTACTGAAGTTCTGCCACATACTCAAAGTATTCCTGATCATGCAGAGTATCTGAACTTGGATCTGAGCAAACAAACTCAGATCACTAATAAACATCCTAGTGAGTGGTAAAATAAAGGGATCTAGTATAGTATAATATAATAACAATAAGTATATTAAAATTATTACAAATACAATAACATGAATTTCATAATTAAATAGTAATATAACCAATCTATGATAAAATCATATATTAGGAATTTTATCATTTTACGTTTATTATTAATATTGTTGTATGAATTGATAGTTGGAGACATAAATCTGTGTTTTAGGTGGACTTTGTACATACCCGGAACCACGACCCAATAACCTGATACTGAACTAGGTCGTACCTAGGTAGTCAATAATAATAACAATATGACAATACGGAATGTCAGTCATCCCCTAGAATCCTGCAATAGAACTGTCTTTCAGCTGCGCACCCTGTATTCTGGTCCACTCAAAATACCAACACCATCTCCCCTATCAATTTTCCTACCCCGGTGTAAGTTATTTAATATCAGTGTCACCTAGATTACTCGGTTCGAGCAATAACAGTGTTTTATCAAGTATGCAAAGTAATAGTATTTTTTCAGTAATTTTGGTAACACGAATAATCTTGTTGTGATGTAATGGATATGCATAAATTATCAAATATTATAAATAAAACCAAATTATTATTCAAGATAATTTATCTAATTTTTCTGAAATTTTTCAGCAATTATAATTATTTTTAGGTCTTTTTCTATAGAGTAACATTTAATAATTCAAACAATATTATTTTCGAGATTTATAATCATTCATCTAGAACATGCAAAATAATTACATGCAGGAACAAATAACATTACTGGGAAAGATATTCAGAATTAATTTATGAAAATTACATTCTTCTATATACTTTACACCTTGGAAATTTAGATTAGCAATTAAGTAATTAGACATTAAATAAATAATTTAACAAATAACTAAATTTATCATAATAAATATTACTTATTTAAAAATAGTTAAAAACACTCACCTAAGCCTGCACGGGTCCAGTTATTGGTTTGCTAATTATATAAGAATCTACGGCCAAGTCGGTGTCGACTCAGCCGAGTCGCATCCGGAACGGCAGTGGCCATTCTGAGAACACCACCTAAATCAGATTTTCGGGCGAGATTTGTGGACTTGGCCTTGACTCAGTCGACGCAGCCGAGTCAACTTGAGCCAACTCGGTATCATGGGCTGTCTTGGGTAGACTCAGCAGGGTCGACCAAGTCAAGATCGAGTCAGGTCACTCTCTCTTCGTGCTTAAAAGGGCAAAAAGGGCAGATCTGGATGTAGCATTATCCGATCTAGATCTGAAAGCCCTGTCATCGTCGCCCGCCTCCAGCCTGCCTGCCATCGCTGCCACTGTCGGTCGGCTCCAACCCAGCTATCACCCGGCTCCAGGTAAGTCTCTCTTATGCTCTCTGTCCCTCTGTCCCTGCCTCTCTTTCCCAATCTCTCTCTCTCTCAGTGTTTGTCTTTCTGATCTCTCTCAAATCTCTCCCCCTCTCCCCCTCTCTCAAATCTCTCCCCTCCCCCCTCTCTCCCTCTGTCTCTCCCCCTTCTCTCTCTCCCTCTCTCTTTCCCGATCTGTCCTCTCTCCCTCTCTCTCTAATTTAATTTAATTTAAATAGATATAATTTAGTTAATTTAATATAAAATTAATTAATTCAAATTAAGTAGATATGATTTAATTTAAGTAATTAATTAAGTATTTATGCATTTTAATGTGTTAGGTGATATGTTTTGGATATGTGATATATAAATATTGATGTCTATATTTTTTTAAGATTTATCATATTTTTTTAGAATTTTTGAGCTTTTTATGTAGTGTTTTACGCATATCATCTGAGTCCGCTCCGCGATGCCGCGACCGATGCGTCTCAGTGCCCGTCAAGTCAGCGACTGAGACCACGACTTTGAACATGGTGTCCATGTTTAGAAACTAGTTTTCTCGAACACGAGGTCCCTCTGGATCAACAGGAGCTACTCAACGTAGGTGCCATCCAAGGAGCTATTAGAAGAGGCATCAACAGGGGCGGCTCAACCTCTAGACGAATGAGGCAGTCGCCTAGGGCCCCCAAATATATGGGGCCTCCAAAATTATAGTGTAAATTAGTATTTAACTAAAATAATAAATAGAAAAATAGAAAATGTTTTTTGTTTGCTCAATTGGGCGTGCCGAGTGGTTATCAGACATGACTAGAATTGTGTGGGCTTTGGCTGCACTAGTTCGAATCCTGTCATCCACACTTTTTTGATTTTTTTCGCTCTTCATTTTTTATATTAACAGGAAAGGCATGAGTTTCTTTCACTTTCCCAAGCTAATATCCTCCACTCTCTATAAGTATTTAATTATATTAAAGAGGAGTCTCTTCCACTTCCTCAGCTGTCTTTTTCACTCTCCCTAACTATTTTAATTATAATTAGAGAATTTTTCAAATTAAAACGCTCTCTCTCTGTGCAGCCTCGCTCTTCGCCGCCCCCGTCGCCCAGACCTCAGACTGACGGTAGGACCTGCAACTGCTCTATAAGAAAATACATTAGCAAAACTTGAATACAAAAACTTGATTAAAATTTTGCATCTTGAAAAGCTAGAAGAATTATTTTTCAAAAAAATATTGATTAAATAAAATATTAGTTAATATTAATTACTTTTTTAAAGTATATTTTAAAATGGCCCATTCGAAATTTTCGCCTAAGGTCTCTCTAGAAATTGAGCCGCCCTTGGGCATCAACAGGAAGGATAAAAAAATTTAATCAGTCCTCTAGTCTAATGTGTTTAGCGCACCAAATTTATGTGTTACAATTATAGTAACATATTATTTCTAGATGGTAAAGATAGAATATAACCACTCTTTTTCTGATTGATTGAGCATTCAACTAAAAAGGTGAAAAAGTAGATATATTATTATATTAAAAATAAAGTTTCACATTTATTTCCCATCTGTTTAAAACCTTAACTAAAATAGTGTAAGATATCAATTTGATCACCTCTAAATTATAAAATCATTAGAAAACTTAAAAAAAAAAAATAAGTACGATCAATCAAACACACAACTTTCTTGATCTTGATCGAACACCTATAAATTATAAAATTATTAGAAAACTTGAAAAAAAAAATAAGTACGATCAACAAACACATCAACTTTCATGATCTTAATCGAACTAGCCACAGAAGCCAATCGATCAACTAAAGCAAATAAGCATGGCTTTACTTAACATTATTATTGTTAAAATAATGAGAATTAACTCTAAAAAATCATGAATTATTGGGGTTTTTAGTATATATATAAACTCATAAAATTAAACTGCTCCACAACGTCCACAAGAAACCTAGGCCATGTGAGCTTGCCTGCCAAGATTACACGCGGTGGACTCTTATCAAATTTGACCCTTCAATTCATCAAACTCAAAAAACTTAATCATGAATTATTGGGTTCTTTTCTCAGACCTCTTGCTCACTATAAAGAGATTTTACATTATACTATAGTAACACTTGTTGTCTAACATTTAGTTAAAATTGAAAAATAACACAATTAGGACAGACTGATAAGTTTTGAATAAAAGAAAATAACACAAAAGATTAGTCTCCGATCGTGTAAAAGGAGATTAAGTATATAGTTAAATAAGATTAAAATCAATACTATATTAACCCCTTTTAGCTAAAATTTAAATTTTTCAATTTTTTTTATAATCAACATGTCCTCCTCGGGCATTCGAACCGGTGACCTCTGAAGAGCAAACCCATGGTCATAAGGTTAAATAAGATTGAACTAATTTCTGTTGGCCCAAAGGCCCTTTACTCTAGTTTTGATGATGATTAACTCATGTAGTTATAGTACTAATGATCTTGTGTTTGATTAGTCTCAGATATGTGATCAAGATTTTAGTAGGTGCTTAGCTTCACAAAAGATTTAAAGTCAAGTTTTGGAGTTCGCACGTGTTGATTCAAGAGCTTGTGCATCAAGATCGCATCAAGTACTCAAGAGGAGTCTAGCTCGTTGGATCAAGGTTTGGACCAAATCAAGAAGGAGAAGAGATTCTCAAGAGAACATTTTCAAGAGAAGACCTGTGTCTAGGTTTGTTTTAGTAAGATTTTGTTGTTAGATAAAATGTAAAGGATAGATTAGTTGGTGGATTGCTCAAGTATCATATACACTCACACACAAGATTTAGATGTATTTTCATAAAAGAGATTTTGTTTTGAAAAATACCGTTTTGATTTTTGAGCTTCAAAGTATACATGTTTTTATCAAAACTTTATTTAGAGCTAAATGATAAAACATAGATATTTCATCATATATGTGTAGTGGATCATATCCATACACACTAAGTTTTAAAAGTGTTTAGAATATCATGTTTTATATTTGGAGAAGTTTTGAAAAAATCGGTTTTCTATTCGGAAAAATCATTTTGGAAAAATACAGATTTTGTTTTAAGCCAAAATTTCTAAGTCACAAAAATAGTTCAAAATGTTTGTAATATGTTTTGATTTTTATTCAAACATATTTTTATATCAAAGTATAATATTGAACTTATTTTTGTAGATTTTTAGAGAATTTATGAAATTTTATTGAAAGTAAAATAACAAGTTTCTAAACCCTATAATGTTCAGGACCAGCCTTCTGCCGGTCGACCGGGCGGTCGACCGATCCAGAAGTCGGTTGACCGCTCTGGTCGACCGATGTGCACAGACGTGCACAGCTTGGGCCAGTCGACCGTGCGGTCGACCGCCAGAGAGCCTCTGCTCTCTGGAAATGACTCGATCGACCGGGCGGTCTACCGCTGGGTCATTGCCCAGTTTTCGGTCGACCGACCGGTCGACCGACTGCCCAACGGTCAAAAATTCAACCGTTGTCGGTCGACCGGGCGGTCGACCGACAGCAGTGTAAACTGCTGAGTTGGCCTCCAACGGGCAGATTTTGGTTGCCTATAAATTGGGGCTCCCTTGGGCTAATTTAGACAAGATTTCAAGAAAATTTTGGCCTAGTTTTTCCTACCTATATCAGTGGTTTTATCCACATGTTTTAGAGCCAATATTTTCAAATCAAAAGGAGAGTTTATCAAGAGTTTTCAAAAGTGATTTCTTGAGTTTTTCACCACCAATTCAATCCTTATTTTTCTCACACATACTTGAGCTTCCATTGCCATATCTATCCTAATAGGTGAGTTATTGTGAGAGTGATTTTAGGTGATCAAAGTGTTTAGATCACCAATGTGTTCATTCTTATTTTGAGGGGGCGGACTTGCGGGTTCGCGTTGTTTCGAGTTCTTGTGGGAGCTCGGTGTAGAGGTGCGGCCTCGGCAAGCTTCCGTGCTTGCGTGTGTTTGTTCTTGCAGGAACAAGTGAGGGGACTAGTAAGTCCAAGAGTTCTAGTGTGAACTCCTTGTAGGTGTTGCGGCACCGAGTGATCTGGTGGGATCGATTCTAGTGGAAATCCTTCATAGTGTTGAAGGCGGGGACGTAGAGCAAGGGTGTTCGAACCTCGAAACAAATCTCCCGTGTTTGCGATTGCTCTCTTTCTCTATCTCACTTGTGTTTATATCTTGCATGTTCTTATTGTTCATATTCATTACTTGCTTGATATACTTGTGCTTATATTGTTATATGCTTGGGGATTATTTGCTCACACTACATTCAACCAAGAGAGCCATAGCGGCACCTCAACTCTTATCTCGAGGAATCTTCAGGAGTTAGTCCAGAGCCCTTCACAGGGAATTCGGCTACACTCTTGTGTTATACTTGGTGTGTTGTGCGTAATAGTTTTTTAGTTTGCATTAATAGTTTTAATTTCGCATTAATTCATTATTAGATTAGCTAGTCATCTATTCACCTCCCCTCTAGGTGATTTCAATTGGTATCAGAGCCGTGCTCTTGATTTGGGTTTAACAACTTTGAGTTAAAGATCCTCTTTTATAGCTAATCACAATATTTTGTTTACACACACATAGATTTCATGTCACCTCCCACCTTTGACATTCTTAACATCCAAACTTGGAAAGTTAAGATGTCATTATAACTCAAAGCCCTAGGAGTATCATGTCTATTTTGTCACTATTAAGATTCTTATTGTTTAAATAGCAAGTATCTTGAGGCTAACTCAAAAGCCATCCATGCTTTAAAGAGTACCCTAAATGATGAATATTTATCTAGGGTTGTTAATTTTGATTCGGCTTTTGTAGTTTGGAACACTATAGTCTCCTTTGGCGAACAAAAACATATTATGCGGGGAGCGACTCGGATGATGGAAGTGATGCTTCCAACATATGTTACATGGTCCAAGGGGATAACTCTCTTGAGGTAAACTCTGAATCCGAGGTAGAAGAGGATGTTGATATGTCTTATGATGAGCTTGAATCATATTGTCAACAACTTCTTGAAAAATATGAGTTGCTTAAAAAGGATAATAAGAAAATGAAATAATTTTGATTCCTTGTTAAAAAAAAAGATTCTTTTCAAACTAAATTAGAAAACATTTCAAAAGAAATGACAGGTTGAAAAAGGAGAATATTTTCTTATCTTCAAAATTAAATGATCTTTGTGAAGGAAATAATTCTTTAAAAAATAAAATTGTTTTGGTGGAAAAGGAAAAAGAAGTTGCTTTGAATGAAAACAACTATTTGAAAAGAAAATTGTTGAAAAAGGAAAAGAAAATGTTTCTAAAAAGAAAAGAGTGTTGACTATGCATTTCGTGCTACTATCAAAAAAATCAGATAAAATTTTTAAAAAATAGAATAGATTGCTTGAGCTCAATTTTGAGCAATTGTGCATTCAATCATAATAGATTGGAAACTTTGTTTCAAAAGAAACAAGTTCCACATGTTCATGCACATCACCCACAACATATGCACATTTTGCACGCCATGATCACACTCATTCACATGTGCATCCTAGAGTGTACAAATGTACACATTGCGGCCGCAAATGCCATTTAGCAAAATTTTGTTATGATAGAGTAAATTCTATTAATTTTGCTAATAAAAATGGTTGGGTTCCTAATAAGACTAACCCCGTGGACCCAAAAAAATGGGTACCAAAATTCTTACCTTTTGTGTTTGATGTAAGTGTGGGCTCTCACATGACGTAGAGGTTTGGTGCCTTGGTGGTGGATGCACATGGACTAGATGGACACACATATTGATGCACCGCTATCAAGAAAATTTGGTGGGAAGACCACCATGTTTTGGAGACTTGGAGTGTAGTTCATGTGTTTTGGTAACTATCTCTAAACTCCATTTATTTTACATGCTTTTACATTAATAATTTTTAGCATGTTCATGTTTTTGTGCTTCATGTGATAAATACTTGTTTAGATGTAGTTTTTATCAAAACTTGTGTATATACTTGTACAAGTAATGAGTAATATTTGATTCTTATATGTTTGTACTTCATTACTCATTGTACTCACTACATGTACATGTATAACCTAATTTTGATGATTCCCTAATTTATACTTGTTTTGCCTTTTTTTTTTTGCTTCATGTATATGTAATATTTGTTTAAAACTAATAAATATACATGTATACCCTTGAGTCACTTGCCTTCATGCAAATACTATTATGGACTCTTTTTATATTTGGGATATGTATGTATATTGTTCGCTTTGGATAAATCATACATATGCTTTGAAGTCTTATTTTTAAAGAAAAATGAATTTTTATGATTTTCACATGATTGATGTTTTGAGCCCTATTGATTATTTTCATGAAAATGCTAATTACATGATTTTTGTGCACTCACACTTCACTTGTTTACTCATGACATTATTTTCATGAGAATATTTAAGCTTTATAGATTTCGAATGTCAACTTTTATGTACTTAGTATGACTCATGAGATTCATATGATTAGTTTTCATGTTTGAAGGATTTTTAACTAGTTTTTCAAAAATTACTTTAACTAGTTATTTATTCTTCATTTGGTAGTGCTTTCACAATACAACTATTTTCATGTCCTATTTTTTTGAAAAGTTCTACCCTTTAAGGGCGGATGGATGGGCAACCATGCCTTGTGTGTCTTATTGAAAACCTTTTATCATGTGCATGAATAGGGTGGTTATTATGAGTTATACACTTGATCCTCATTGTGTTTTCAATTGGTATCACAATTGATATTTATTTTGTATGCTCATATGTTTTCTTACATATGTATGCTTAAAATTTTTAATAATATCAATTTCTATTGTTATTTTCATTTTCATACATATATATGATTTGATTGTGCTTGATTTACTATAGCCTTACTTATTTAAAGCACAAATTATGTTTATACTAATCTTGTCTTGTATCTTAATTTCAATTGGTATCACAATTGGTATTTTAATAAGCTTATGCATTATTTTCAATTGGTATTTAATTTGGTATCAAAATATACTTCATATTGTACCATTTATTTGATATCAAAATTTTCAATATACTTCATTTGGTATCAATATGTTTCAATTTCAATTAGGTTTCGATTACAATTGGTATCAAAATGTTTTACTTTTTATTTGGTATCAAAATTTACCATATATTTCAATTGGTATCTAAATATAAATATTTTCTTTCATTAGTATCAAAATGTACAAATGTTTCGATTTCAATTTTGGTATCACAAATTTCCTATTTCATATGGTATCAAAATCTTGTGATATCTGAAATTAATTTGTTGATTTAAAAAAATTCAAAATTTGTATTGTTTATTTACAATTGGTATCTTAAAATTTTGTTAATGTACAAATGATATCTCAAAATTTGTTTTATTACTTTGAGTAATTATCAAATTTGTGTTAAAAATGTTTTGATATGTCTTGCCTATATGCAAGGGGAGCTTAACATCTCTTCTATATATAGATTCATGTTGAGTATATCTTATATTGAGGAGCTTGATATTTCTTCTTTATGTGATATACGTATGTAGGGGGAGCTTCACATCTCCACTTTTGTATTGTATATTATACTTTATGTGAGTTAGGGTTTGTCATCCCTTCTTCATGTAATGCATGTATGTAGGGAAGCTAACTTAGCGTCTTTCTTTTCATGAATGTATATCGCATATACAACCTTATTATTGGTTTGTTTTTCACCCCTTTATTGATGATTGACAAAAAGGGGGAGAAAGATTTTAAGTTTATATATGCATATTTGAGTTTTTGCATATATCGAGTTTTTGCATCTTACAAAATGGGGAGAATGATTTTGAAAGTTTAAACAAAAAGGGGAGAAAGTTATCGGAAAAGACTTTTTAGTTTATGCATGTTCTCTCTCACCTTGTTTATGCATATTTTTTGTTTCGTTTTATGCACTTCATGGCAATATCTATTTGTTTATTGTTATGCATAGTTAAGGGGGAGCTTCTATGAAGCTTGACTTTAATCCATGCATATATAACTCCATGAATTTTGTCATCATAAAAAAGGGGGAGATTGTTAGCCCAAAAGCCCATCACTCTAGTTTTGATGATGATTAACTCATGTAGTTATATTACTAATGATCTTGTGTTTGATTAGTCTCAGATATGTGATCAAGATCTTAGTAGGTGCTTAGCTTCAACAAAGGATATAAAGTCAAATTTTGGAGTTAGCACGTGTTGATTTAAGAGGTTGTGCATCAAGATCGCATCAAGTACTCAAGAGGAGTCTAACTCGTTGGATTAAGATTTGGACCAAGTCAAGAAGGAGAAGAAGATTCTCAAGAGAAGACTTGTGTCTAGGTTTGTTTTAGTAAGATTTGTTGTTAGATAAAATATAAACGATAGATTAGTTGGCGGATTACTTAAGTATTATATACACTCACACACAAGATTTAGATGTGTTTTCCATAAAAGAGATTTTATTTTAAAAAATACCGTTTTGATTTTTGAGCTTCAAAGTATACATGTTTTTATCAAAACTTTATTTAGAGCTAAATGACAAGAACATAGATATTTCATCATACATGTGTATGGATCATATCCATACACACTAAGCTTTAAAAGTGTTTAGAATATCATGTTTTTATATTTGGAGAAGTTTTGAAAATATCGGCTTTCTATTTGGAAAAACCATTTTGGAAAAAAAAAAGATTTTATTTTAATCCAAAATTTCTAAGCACAAAAATAGTTCAAAATGTTTGTAACATATTTTGATTTTTACTCAAATATGTTTGCATATCAAAGTATAATACTGAACTTATTTTTGTAGATTTTTAGAGAATTTATGAGATTTTATTGAAGGTAAAATAACAAGTTTTTAAACCCTATAATGTGCAGGACCAGCCTTCTGCCGGTCGACCGATCCAGAAGTCGGTCGACCGATGTGCACAGACGTACACAGCTTGGGCCGGTCGACCGTGCGGTCGACCAACAGAGATCCTTTGCTCTCTGAAAATGGCCCGTCGACCGGGCAGTCGACCGCTGGGTCATTGCCCAGTTTTCGATCGACCGACCGGTCGACCGATCTGCCCACGGTCAAAAATTTGACCGTTGGCGGTCTACCGACAGCAGTGTAAACTGCTGAGTTGGCCTCCAACGGGCAGATTTGGTTGCCTATAAATTGGGGCTCCCTTGGGCTTTTTAGACACTTTTCAAACTAAATTGGAAAATATTTCAAAAGAAAATGATATGTTGAAAATGGAGAATATTTCCTTATCTTCAAAATTAAATGATCTTTGTGAAGGAAATAATTCTTTGAAAAATAAAATTATTTTGGTGAAAAGGAAAAAGAAGTTGCTTTGAATGAAATTAACTCTTTGAAAAGAAAATTGTTGAAAAAGGAAAAAAATGTTTCTAAAAAGAAAAAGAGTGTTGACCATGCTTTTCATTCTACTATCAATAAAAATGAGATAAATTTTTTGAAAAATAGAATAGATTGCTTGAGCTCAATTTTGAGCAATTGTGCATTTAATCAAAATAGATTGAAAACCTTATTTCAAAAGAAATAAGTTCCACATGTTCATGCACATCACCCACAACATATTTATGCACATTTTGCACGCCATGATCACACTCATTCACATGTGCATCTTAGAGTGTACAAATATACACATTGCGGCCGCAAAGGCCATTTAGCAAAATTTTGTTATGATAGAGTAAATTCTATTAATTTTGCTAATAAAAATATTTCGAATAAGACGAACCCCCGTGGACCCAAAAGAAAATGGGTACCAAAATCCTTACCTTTTGTGTTTGATGTAAGTGTGGGCTCTCACATGACGTGAGAGGTTTGGTGCCTTGGTGGTGGATGCACATGGACTAGATGGACACACATATTGATGCACCGCTATCAAGAAAATTTGGTGGGAAGACCACCATGTTTTGGAGACTTGGAGTGTAGTTCATGTGTTTTGGTAACTATCTCTAAACTCCATTTATTTTACATGCTTTTACATTAATAATTTTTAGCATGTTCATGTTTTTGTGCTTCATGTGATAAATACTTGTTTAGATGTAGTTTTTATCAAAACTTGTGTATATACTTGTACAAGTAATGAGCAATAATTGATTCTTATATGTTTGTACTTCATTACTCATTTGTACTCACTACATGTACATGTATAACCTAATTTTGATGATTCTCTAATTTATACTTGTTTTGCCTATTTTTTTTTGTCTTTTCTTCATGTATATGTAATTTTTGTTAAAAACAAATAAATATACATGTATACCCTTGAGTCACTTGCCTTCATGCAAATACTATTATGGACTCTTTTTATATTGGGATATGTATGCATATTGTTAGCTTTGGATAAATCATACATATGCCTTGAAGTCTTATTTTTAAAGAAAAATGAATTTTTATAATTTTCACATGATTGATGTTTTGTGCCTTATTGATTATTTTCATGAAAATGCTAATTACATGATTCTTGTGCACTCACACTTCACTTGTTTACTCATGATATTGTTTTCATGAGAATATTTGAGCTTTATAGATTTCGAGTGTCAACTTTTGTTTATTTAGTATGACTCATGAGATTCATATGATTATTTTCATGTTTGAAAGATCTTTAACTAGTTTTTCAAAAATTACTTTAACTAGTTATTTATTCTTCATTTGGTAGTGTTTTCACAATACAACTATTTTCAAATCCTATTTTTTTGAAAACTTCTACCCTTTAAGGGCGGATGGATGGGCGATCATACCTTATATGCCTTATTGAAAACCTTTATCTTGTGCATGAATAGGGTGATTATTTATGAGCTATACACTTGATCCTCATTGTGTTTTCAATTGGTATCACAATTGATATTTATTTTGTATGCTCATATGCTTTCTTATATATGTATGCTCCAAATTTTCAAATAATATCAATTTCTATTGGTATTTTCATTTTCATACATATATATAATTTGATTGTGCTTGATTTACTATAGCCTTACTTATTTAAAGTACAAATTATGTTTATGCTAAGCTTGTCTTGTAACTTAGTTTCAATTGGTATCTCAATCGATATTTTAATAAGCTTATGCATTATTTTCAATTGGTATTTAATTTGGTATCAAAATATACTTCATATCGTACCATTTATTTGATATCAAAACTTTCAATATACTTCATTTGGTATCAATATGTTTCAATTTCAATTGGGTTTCGATTACAATTGTATCAAAATGTTTTACTTTTTATTTGGTATCAAATTTACCATATATTTCAGATTATAAAATATTTTCTTTCATTAGTATCAAAATGTACAAATGTTTCGATTTCAATTTTGGTATCACAAATTTCCTATTTCATATGGTATCAAAATCTTGTGATATCTCAAATTAATTTGTTGATTTAAGAAAAATTCAAAATTTGTATTATTTATTTACAATCGATATCTTAAAATTTTGTTTATATACAAATGGTATCTCAAAATTTGTTTTGTTACTGTGAGTAATTATCAAAATTTGTGTTAAAAATGTTTTGATATGTCTTGCCTATATGCAAGGAGAGCTTAACATCTCTTCTATATATAGATTCATGTTGAGTGTATCTTATATTGAGGAGCTTGACATCTCTTCTTTATGTGATACACGTGTGTAGGGGGAGCTTCACATCTTCACTTTTGTATTGTATATTATGTTTTATGTGAGTTAGGTTTGTCATCCCTTCTTCATGTAATGCATGTATGTAGGAAAGCTAACTTAGCGTCTTCCTCTTCATGAATGTATATCGCATATACAACCTTATTGTTGGTTTGTTTTTCACCCCTTTGTTGATGATTGACAAAAGGGAGAGAAAGATTTTGAGTTTATATATGCATATTTGAGTTTTTGCATATATCGAGTTTATGCATCTTATATTTTCACAAAATGGGGAGAATGATTTTGAAAGTTTAAACAAAATTGGGAGAAAGTTCTTGGGAAAAGACCTTTTGGTTTATGCATGTTTTCTCTTACCTTGTTTATGCATATTTATTTGTTTCGTTTTATGCACTTCATGGCAATTTCTACTTGTTTATCGTTATGCATGAGTTAAGGGGAGGTTCTATGAAGCTTGACTTTAATCCATGCATATATAACTCCATGAGTTTTGTCATCATCAAAAAGGGGGAGATTGGTTGCCCAAAGGCCCATCACTCTAGTTTTGATGATGATTATCTCATGTAATTATAGTACTAATGATCTTGTGTTTGATTAGTCTCAATATGTGATCAAGATCTTAGTAGGTGTTTAGCTTCAACAAAGGATTTAAAGTCAAGTTTTAGAGCTAGCACGTGTTGATTTAAGAGCGTGTGCATCAAGATCGCATCATTGGATCAAGATTTGGATCAAGTCAAGAAGGAGAAGAAGATTCTCAAGAGCAGATTTTCAAGAGAAGACTTGTGTCTAGATTTGTTTTTAGTAAGATTTTATTGTTAGATAAAATGTAAAGGATAGATTAGTTGGCGGATTGCTCAAGTATCATATACACTCACACACAAGATTTATATGTGTTTTCATAAAAGAGATTTCGTTTTGAAAAATAGCGTTTTGATTTTTGAGCTTCAAAGTATACATGTTATTATCAAAATTTTGTTTAGAGCTAAATGACAAAAACATAGATATTTCATCATATATGTGTAGTGGATCATATCCATACACACTAAGCTTTAAAAGTGCTTAGAATATCATGTTTTTATATTTAGAGAAGTTTTGAAAAAATCGGTTTTCTATTTGAAAAATCATTTTGGAAAAATACAGATTTTGTTTTAAGTCAAAATTTCTAAGTCACAAAAATAGTTCAAAATGCTTGTAACATATTTTGATTTTTACTCAAACATATTTATATATCAAAGTATAATACTGAACTTATTTTTGGAGCTTTTCAGAGAATTTATGGGATTTTATTGAAGGTAAAATAACAAGTTTTTAAACCCTATAATGTGCAGGACCAGCCTTCTGCCGGTCGACCGGGCGGTCGATCGATCCAGAAGTCGGTCGACTGCTCAGGTCGACCGATGTGCACAGACGTACACAGCTTGGGCCGGTCGACCGTGCGATCGACCGCTAGAGAGCCTCTGCTCTCTGGAAATGGCCGGTCGACCGGCGGTCGACCGCTAGGTCATTGCCCAGTTCCGGTCGACCAATCTGCATAACGGTCGAAAATTTGACCGTTGGCGATCGACCGGGCGGTCGACCGACAGCAGTTTAAACTACTGAGTTGGCCTCCAACGGGCAGATTTTGGTTGCTTGTAAATTGGGGCTCCCTTGGGCTGTTTTAGACAAGATTTTAAGAAAGTTTTTGGCCTAGTTTTTTCTACCTATATTAGTGGTTTTATCCACATGTTTTAGAGCCAATATTTTCAAATCAAAAGGATAGTTTATCAAGAGTTATCAAAAGTGATTTCTTAAGTTTTTCACCACCAATTCAATCCTTATTTTTCTCACACATACTTGAGCTTTCCATTGTCATATCTATCCTAATAAGAGAGGTTTTGTGAGAGTGATTTTAGGTGATCAAAGTGTTTAGATCACCAAGGTGTTCATTTTTGTTTTGACGAGGTGGACTTGCGGGTTCGCGTTGTTTCCAGTTCTTGTGGGAGCTCGATGTAGAGGTGTGGCCTCGGCAAGCTTCCGTGCTTGCGTGTGTTTGTTCTTGCGGGAGCAAGTGAGGGACTAGTGAGTCCAAGAGTTATAGTGTGAACTCCTTGTAGGTGTTGCGGCACCGAGTGATCCGGTGGGATCGATTCTAGTGGAAATCCTTCATAGTGTTGAAGGCGGGGACGTAGAGTAAGGGTGCTCGAACCTCGAAACAAATCTCCCGTGTTTGCGATTGCTCTCTTTCTTTCTCTATCTCTCACTTGTGTTTATATCTTGCATGCTCTTATTGTTCATATTCATTACTTGTTTGATATACTTGTGCTTATATTGTTATATGCTTGGGGATTGTTTGCTCACACTTGTATTCAACCAAGAGAGCCATAGCGGCACCTCAACTCTTATCTAGAGGAATCTTTAGGAGTTACTCCAGAGCCCTTCACAGAGAATTCGGCTACACTCTTGTGTTATACTTGATGTGTTGTGCATAATAGTTTTTAGTTTGCATTAATAGTTTTAATTTCACATTAATTCATCATTATATTAGTTAGTTACCTATTCATCCCCCCTCTTGGTGATTTCAATTTCCCCATTAAGCATTCCGTGTGCTTATTGTTTGTAAAATTTTCTAAGTTGTGAGAAAATTTTATTAATTAAACTTAATCTTAATCGAATGCATTTTCTAAAAAAATATCTTAATCGCGTGCAATAGGTTTGTATTCAACATTCTTTTTATTCACTAGGCCTGCTATCGGGTCGGGTCAGATCCGAATACCACTATGCTCGGACCCACACCCGAACCCCTTATGGGTACCATTTTTAGACCCAGATCAGATCCTATTGTAATATCCCTAATTTAAAATACTGTATTTTTTAATTTTCCTAAATATTTATTTTTGCCATACTTTTATTTTACCTTATTTATTAGTATTAATTAACTTGGTTTGTGATTTATTATTGTTGTTGTTGTTATCATAGCTGTTATTATTATTATTTATTATTAGTGTTATTGTTATTACTATAGATATTATTGTTGTTATTGTTATGTAATGTTATTGGTATTATTATTAATATTATGGTTAATTATTATTATTATTTATCATTATTGTTAATTTTTAGTAGCAAATTCTTATTACCATTATTATTATCATCATCATTTTTATTATTAGTGTTACTAATTTTTATTAGCATTACTAATTATGATTGTAATTAATATCTAATATTTATTATTATTATTGTTATTGTAAGTTTGTGTTGGTATTTATTATTTTTCTCTTTTCTTTCTTATCCATGTTCTCACCGATTATCACCTATCTTAACCCCATACCCGTTAGATTATCAACCCATTAATCCTATACCCATTAGCCTATTTCTTAATCCAAACCCGAAATCCATCAACCCATTACCCTTTAATCCAATCCCATAATCTTATCTTAATTCTAATTCAAATCCTAATCATAGCTAACCTAATCTTTTCCTAACCCTAAACCTAATCTCATAATCTCTCTTTCTTTCTTCTCTAACACAACCCCATAGCATGGCCATCCCCTCTCTTGCAACCACGCAACCAAGACTCCTTGCCGCATCCAGACCACCTCCTCCTCCTCTCCGACATCGAGACCGGTCCATGGCAATCTCTCCCCTCTTGCCGTACCCCAAGCATCTCCTTGGCCGGGCATACTTCTTCTTCCCAACAGACTGCACACAACTCCTGAAGCCCTCTCCATGGCCTGCGCACAGCCCGGATCCAGCCCCCTGCCTCCATGCCTCAGCAGCACTCATCCATGCCAACTGCCGCAGAACCTCCCTTGGTCGTGCCCATTTTCTTTCCCGGCCTGCACCCACACTTGAGCCCCTCCACCGTGCGCCAAGTCCATGCACAACCGTACCCTGTGCTGCCTTTCTTCACCTTCAAGCACGAGTCCCTCCAGTGAGATCCTGAGCTCCGCCGGCGAGCGCGAGGACACCCCTCCCCTCTCCGACAGCCCCCGTTGCCTCCGCGAGCTCCGCCATCGTTGGAGATCGCCACGGGCCGTGCCTCCTTTGCGGTGAGTTATCATCCCCTTCCTCTCTCTTTATTTCTCTCTTTAATTATTTGTGGTGTGTATGAATTATTGTGTGTATGAATTATTATGTGTAAGTATAGATGTAAATGTGTGCAATGTGTGAATGTGTATTTGTGATAATTCTTTGAGGGTGTGTTAATGTGTGATTATGTGTGTTTTAATTACATGTGTGTTTAAGTGTGAATGGGTGTGTTATATATTAATGTATATGTATGTATGAGAGAGAGAGAGAGTGTGTGTGTGTGTGTGTGTGTGTGTCTATATATATATTATGTGTATTTGGTTGCGTGTTACAACATTACAGACCCGTTAATGAGATTCGAATTTGTCTTGTTATGGACCCGATATACTGGTAATTCGAAGACCGATCCATGGGATGATCCGGAGATTCCTACCAGCTTGTGCAGTGAGGACCATATGGCGATTCAGTTTCAAAACAACGTCATTTCATATGAGTGTTTGTTTGTTGCTCTTTTATTTATTTATTTATACCAGTGAGAGTATTGTTTATTTATTTATTTAAACTATGCGATTATTTTATCATTTCATGTGTTTATGTTATTCTATGTGAATATTTATATTTCATGTCGTTGGTAGTTATTCTGTCAGATAGTTAAATCTATTGATTTCTAGCATTTAGAATGATCATAGTGTTATAATTTAGAGTTTGGTTATATGATTGACTACTTTTGACTGGGACATTGGATTAGTTGGATAATGGATATTCCAGTCATGTAATGGATTATTGGACGTGGATTATTATAGGATATGAGATGATTTAGATATATTTTAGACGATTGATCAGATATGATCTTGATATTCAAATGTATATGGATTCGATATTGTATCACCGAGACATTAGTATCATTTCATGTGTAGATAATTCCCACTTCATATTTGGAACTAGTCGTGATGGATATTAGACAGTAACTAAATTGATCTTGAGTTGCATTGGTTAGCGATTGTGGTTAATGATTTATATTTTATGTGAACTGTTTCAGATATTTAATTGGTGATTATTCCAATTAGAACTCTTTTAGATATTGAGAAAGTGTTAAATATGATGTTGCCTTATCAACAGACTGTTTTACTAGTATCTGGATCTGTGTATGACTTAGTTAGAGTGAGGATTGACCTGAACTTCCTATTTCTTCTGTTGTATTCATGATTGATATGTATGATGGTTGGATTATGATCAGATGTGTGAACATGATACCCTTGACTCTGATGTATATAACGGGACTAACTTTTGGACTGTTAGAAGCTATTATTTCTAGATTCTCCCATTGATGAGTTTAACTGACGTATGATGATCTTATTGATATTGATTACTAGATATAGAGATGATCTAGATTTCATATTGATCGAGAATGTTACACTCTTCATTTATGATCTTAATTATGGTTCCATAATTCTGATTTTGAGAATATTCTATTCTTTATTTGTGATCTCGATATTTGTTGTTTTAGTTGATCTCGAGGATATATTCGGTACTTTATGATTAGTTTTTGACACTTCAGTTATTTAATTATAGATACAGAGTCATTGCGAAAGTGATTTCATTGATATCGGTGAATATATATATATATATATATATATATATATTATATATATATATATATATATATATATATATATATATATATATATATATATATTCAAAGTTTGACAGCAGTTATCGATCGACCTGACTTATTAGTGACTTGGAAGATTAGAGTAGATTAATAGGATGAGATAACTGACTACTTGGTGTATTAGACTTATGGTTTACTGTACTAAATTACCTTGACATAGATTGGTATTTGATATTTACGATGACTATTGAGATTATGAATTGATGGATTAGTTACGGATATAATATCTGTGGATGAGATTTTTATTTGATTCTAGATGGGACTGTATTGTAAGAATTTAGTATCCAGACTTGATATGGTATTATTTCATGTTATTGAAAATCACTGGGAAAGTATTGTTAGACTGTAACACCTGTACGGCTCTGTTGTTCATCGTATATACAAGTACTGCCATTGTTTACTGTTATTGTTATCATTCACCGTGTATACGATAACTGTTTACTGATAAACTGTATTGTTACTGTATCGTCCCAGTATTCTAGGTATTAATTGTTTTAACTGAATTGAATAATAATGTAAATGGATAACTTACACTGGGGTTGGAAAAATTGATGGAGCAGCCAGTGTTTGTATTTTGGGTGGACCTAGGACACAAGTTGCGCAGCCGACTTACGGTTTCACTGCTGGGTTCCAGGGATGACTAACATCCCGTCTGCTTATTGTTTCATAATGTTACTATGAGTATTGTTTCACAGTGATACTGTGAGTACTATTACTGTTATTGACTACCTGGCGATAGGGCCTGATTCAGCGCCAAGCATCTGGACCGTGGTCCCGGGTATGCACGGGACCCACCCAAAGCATGGACAATGTCTCCAACTAATCAATTTCAAGAACATAGTACTTCGATTGACACATTGATAGGCGCAGTATGGGATGTGTCTATTACATGTAGCAATGGGTGTTCGCTGACTTAAATAATAATGATAAAGTGTTCATTGTATACTGTGACTGACTGTATTCACCTGACTTTACTCATATAGGATATGATAGACATCTGATACATGTATGCTATGTTGGACACCGATGGTATACATGACCTGATTGCACATTGGACTCTAGCACTGACTGACTTTAATCACCTGATATATAAATTATGATAGACACCTCACACCTGATTGTATACCTGACTTGACACATACTCTACTGTATACTATCCACATTACTGTTTATTTACTTTATTCATGCCATTTCTTATTCCAGTATATATTATCTTCATCTGCTCACAAATTATATGCACGTACACCTTCTCCTTTTTCTTACACACTTATTGGGTCACTTTCTGACGACCCTGAATTTGTACATTCAGATATTAGATGTTTTGCTTTATTGATTAGGTGTTCAATGATACCGGACATGTCGCGAGGAGCATGGAGTTACCCTCGGCTCGATCATCGGTATTCTTTCTTTCTTTCTTTCTGTTGATTCCTTTTCTCTACGTATCACTCTTAGTTATCCTCCTATTCTATTTCCATTTCTATGTTCATTGTTATCTTGTGTGGATATTTATATGTGTATTGCAGTGATTATGATTTATGATAGTAGATTTTTATAGCTTGTTCGGGTTACTTTAGGCTTAGCGTGTATACGTGGAGTATTCTCCTCGCGTATATACGTCGCCGACTCTCGTTGCGAATCCGTTTCTACGTATTTTGAGAAGCGGGACATAACACTTATTATGAACAGGTCCCCACCAGGTTAACGAGTGGGGAATTTACTACATAGACCCATACCCTACCAGTTGTAGGTTGGTCTAGGGCGGATACATATTCGATATATCCACCGAGTTAACGGGTAGAAAATTTACTACAAAGATCCATACCGTTTCTGTTGTAGGCGGGTTCGGGCCAGATCCAGGGCCCGTATCAATTATATTTAAATCAAAAGAATAACAAAAAAAAACACAACAAAAAGACAATAACAAACAAAATTAAAGAATAAATTAAAACTTCAAAAAAAGTAATGAATATTCTCCTTTTTGTGTCAAATAATGAGCCGCTAGTACCCATCCAATCCAGCTTTTTGGTCTAATGCGGAAGAATAAAGATGAAGGTGACATTTACTAAATGGTTGAGAAAAAAAAGTGAAGTGGACTTTGATTTTTATTTCTAAAAGTGAAGTATTTATGGGCTATATGTCATTATACTGATGTTTGTAGTTAGATAAACTCATATTTTTTAATAAGTCGATTCATTTTAGTGATGAATCAAACATAATGGAAGCCTATGTATTATTATTAATATTAGAATATTTATTTATTTATTTATTTATTTAAGTAACAAGTATTTTAACGAGTCCAGGTCCGGGTCGAGTAATATAGACACTACCCATCTCTACCAAATGACTAAACGGGTCAGGTACCGGTCTGAAGCAGGTCTATGACGTGTTTGGTTGCAAGGAAATGGGCGGAAGTAAGGAAATGAGAAAGTATAATTGTTCACTTCCCTATCTATCCAAACACCGGAAAAGGAAAATAAGAAAACCCCTTTTCCTTTTTTCTTCTCACTTTTACACAACTAGTTCCTTACTTTCAGAGTGCTACAGTTAATTTTGTGGTCATGTAAATCTCAAATGTAATAAGTTGTAGTAAAAAACAGTTAATTTTTTGGTCATGTAAATCTCACTTGCATTCTAATTATAATCCATTTTTTATTTTTCTTAATTAATTTTTATTTTAATGTTATTTTGCGGTCAACTTTGTGGTCAACTTTTTCACTTCTACTTCCACATTATCATCCAAACATCAGAAAAGACATAACATTTTTCAAACCACACTTCCCAACAGCATCCAAACACCGGAAAACTTACTACTAATTCCTAAGTTCCAAAGGAACTATTATCACTTCCTCACTTTCTTACTTCCTCACTTCCACCCTTAGCCAAACAGGCCCTATATGAAATGTACCCAGACCCTACCCGAATTAATGAACGAGTCTAACTTTTAGAGTAGCATATACCTACTCGTGAGCGAGTATGGTACGGGTCGGGGTCGGGTCCGAGTACCAGGACCCTAGTATTCACACTCTTTAGACTATAGATCATAATTACCAGACACCATATAGGAAGGTGGGACACCACTATTCGGGGATACTAGTTTTGGAAAAGGACACTGTACTATTTTCAAATTTCAGGGAAATGTTCCTATGGTTCCTAATATTTAGGAAATTTTTTGCTTTGACACGTTCTGGAAACTTTTGGGAAACCATGTTTCGTATCCCGTTTTCATTTCCCGTTCTGGTGACTATGCTACAGACAACCCAATCAAGGGTCTGTTTGGTTGTCGTAATTGACCGTAATTCGTAAGTCGTAATTGATAAAGTCTTTACAGTTGTAAATGAGTTACATGCATGTAAGTTTTACGGTGTTTGGTTGGTAATATAAAGTTGTAAAGTGGGAAGTGTATTGTATTTTACGGTGTTTGGTTGTCGTAATGGTAATGTATAAGTCGTAAGTGAAAAAGTGACCACAAAATTAACTATTTGGTGATTTTGAAAGTTTTAATACTGCAAATAAATATTAAAAATGTTAAATATTAAAAAATTTTAATATTAATATAAAAAATAATAAAAATTTGTATGACCACAAAATTAACTGTAAGTGGGCTGTAGTAAATGGTAACTGGATTATAAGTGAGTATTAGTTGAGTTACGTAAGTCTTTTGCGAATTACGGTCCAAACAAACGCCGTAATTGTAATTGGGTTGTAAGTCATTTACGAATTACGGACTTTTAAGCCTTTTACGGCGAAACAAACAGCCCCCAAGTGGCGGCTGAGATATGGGCCCAGATATGACTTCGATTGACGACTTGGGTCAGGCCAATAAATGCCACTCTCACCGCCCATCCTAGGCTTGGGCCGATACCTGGCTCGACATCAACATGGTTTGGGCTAAGCTTAGGCCATCCTCAGCAGAACTCGGGGACAGATTTTTGGTCAGATTCTCAAACCTCAAATGAGCTGGATATCATCAACTTGTTAAGGTTTTAGCTTGACGTGAGTCATGTGATATTTAAAATTAAGTATCCACACAAGGATCAATGCAATTGCAATCTGAAAGATTCGAACAATATATTAGTTATTAAACGCGCTAGCATGTTGCGCGTGTTTAATTTCTTTTGATAGCATCCATGCGGCCATGCCCCCAGGCCGACCTCCATGCATCAAGAATGATGGGCTGAGATATTTGTCATAATTGTATCTCCTTGCAACTTTTAGGGACGCTAAATTTAGCTCACAATTAAATAAACTCATACTGTTAGGTATTCATATGAGAATATAGTCTCATATTGAAAAATAAATAGAAAAATAATAGACTTAAATAGATAATTTGAGATTTTATCTATCAGTTTAAGTTTTTGAGTTAGATTAATTCTTAATTTTTATTTCAAGCTTAATGTGTTCCCCGTGAAGATCATGCTTTGACACCACAGTTTAAGGCCCATTCTATTCCTCGTCAAGGCCGTGGGACCCCCAAACACATGGGCATTTATAAGCTTTTTTAGTCACCCTAGAGCAACTATTAACAGCCTTCCGCTTTAACGCGAGGAACACAATTTGTTTATTGAAGTTGAACTTTTAAACTTTCAATTCTCCGAGCCCTATTAGAGGTGAGTTACAGGTGATCAGAATCTTAATGCGTTTCTGCCAAATCCAAAATCAAAGTTTAATATTCCAACAATATTGGGAAACATAACCATGTGAAGTTTTGTGAAGTCTGAGCACAATCAAAATAAGCAGTAACCAGCTCAGTCAATGTGATCTCAAACTTCCAACCTGCCGAAATCTCCTCAAATGGCTATAAAGGCTGATAGCTGCAGCAGTAAGCATTGCCAACATCCAAATCAGTAGAACTAGAGACCGACTGAATTAGCTTTATATCATGTTTCTCTCACTCATCTTCCTCTTCCTCTTGTCCACCTCAATAACACCTCCATCTCTTGCGGCCGCGGCCGCCTCTTGCCACCCAGACGACGCGCGCACCCTCCTCGAGCTCAAGAAATCGTTCGGCAATCCCCCGGCACTGGCCAGCTGGGGGAATGCGTCCGTCGACTGCTGCTTCAAAGACTTCATCAGGTGCGACGTAGTGGGCGGCAGGATCACCAACCTCGTCATCGGAGATGACGCCGGCCTCTCCGGCCGCATCTCCCCCTCCATCGCCCGCCTCGCCGCCCTAAATTACCTCGTCATCCTCCAGAACCCCAACCTCACGGGCCCCATCCCTGCCTCCATCGGCAAGCTCTCCAACCTCACCGCCCTCCGCCTCCTCGCCAACCCGCGCCTCTCCGGCCCGATCCCTCCCTCCATCTGTGTCCTGCCGAAGCTCACCAACCTCGACCTGTCAGGCAACAGCCTCACTGGATCCATTCCGGACTGCATTGGGAAAAAGCTGACTCGTCTTTCTTGGATATTCCTCGACCGCAACCAGCTCACCGGGCCCATCCCTCGGTCGCTCGGTGACTCCCCGGTCCCGATTATTGGCCTCGGATCCAATCGGCTGACCGGGGATGCGTCGTTCTTGTTCGGGGAGAAGAAGGGGACGGAGTGGATCGACCTGTCGAACAACCAGCTGGACTTTGATCTATCCAGTGTGAGGTTCCCGCTAAGACTTGTGAGTCTCATTCTGAACAATAATAGGATTTATGGGAGGATCCCGCCCCAGATTTCGAAGCTGGGGCGAATTGTTTTCTTCAATGCGAGTTACAATAGTTTGTGCGGACCGGTGCCGACTGCGGGGTTCATGAAGAACTTTGATGCGTCGGCGTTTGAGCATAACAAGTGCCTCTGCGGGGGACCGCTGAAGCCGTGCCCTCCTTAGGACGAACAAGAAGAAGAAATATGCATGTGTTTTGTTTTACCAATTGGAATTTGCATGATATGAAGTGTAATAAAGTTCTGTAGTTCTTGCGCCAAGAGAAGAGTCAAGGAAATTTCTGAAGCAAAATCTATTCTAGGTACTTTAACTGACAATTTACTTCAATTGTTTATTCTTAAACTTAGTGATAGCTAGGGCTCAAAATGGTACCTAAAAATATGATAACCTAATTCCATCCGTAACACATTTATTGGATTCAGATCTAAAAGTTAGATTGTAGGCTGTTCAAAAATCACCAAGGACAAGTCATCAGACACAAACCTCACTTCAACACGAAGGTCGCGTTTTGAACTGAAACGTGGATCTCGCATCCCAAGAAGCACAAAGCTTCAAACACAGGCCTGAGTAAGCCCGCGTTCGACGCGAGTCTGAGTAACTCCGCGTCCCATCTAACGCGAGTCTGAGTAACCCGTGTTACAGGTCAAAGTGCGAGACCCACGTTTCTATTGTAATAGACCCTCATTATTGGGTCTGAGAAACCCTGCATCTCACTTCAAACGCGAGTCTGAGAAACCCGCATTTTGAGACTCCCGCGTCTACAACAAGTAACGCGTGGTCCGCGTCCAGTGCGAGACCCACGTTTCTATTGTAATAGACCCCCATTATTGGGTCAATTAACACTCCACGTAATAAGAGAGTTAATCCCCATTATGAAGGGATTTTAGAGGACGATAATACCCCTATGACTCTCTATAAATAGCCTGAGTTGCTATGGAGGAGGACCTCTTTGGAATCGAGAACTTCAGAATTAAGAGAACTTCTTTGAATGCAGGTTCTTTTTGAATCTAAATAGAGGACTTTTGGAGAAAAGGAGAAAAGAAGTGATCAGTGGACTCTAAACATTTCGCTTGTTAAAAACAGAGTTCCTCTCTGATTAATCTTCGAGAGCATCCTGAAGAGAAGCTAGACAATTGGCCGGTCAATGGAGAATAAGAATCACTCTCCATCGCCGCTTAAAGAATCCAGCTTTAAACAAAAGGGAGAACCAAGTCTTCTTCCCTCTTTTGTAATCGGAATCGTTCCGTTATAATTTTTCAGCCACTCAAAGAAATCTTACACTAACTCGAGAACCCTTTTCCGACACGAACAAAGATGGCGACTCTTCTGGGGACTTCCTTCTCTACTGACGAGAATGCTATGGCACAATCCAATGTCCGACTTCTCGGAAAGACGGTAGAATCTCTCATCGTTGAATTCGACCAAGGAAAGTTTGAAAAGTTTCTTTCCTCAGGCTCTGCCAGCCCCAAGGCAATGCAACAATACCTTAAAGTCTCTTCTGAGACTCGCTTTCGAATTTTTTCGGAGATTACTCCTGAAGTTGCACGCCCCATTGCTTACAATGCAAAGGGCGCCACTTCTGAAAAGGTTCTGAAAACCTCTCATGCAGCCCATGCTGCCCACATCAACGTCTCATGCTGCCCGCATCAACGTCTTTCAAGAGACCCGCAGAGCAAAAGCGGTGGCGCACGATCAAAGAGATGGTGAAGACCAATTCCTCCATCCTCCTCCTCTCCAAACTCTGCAATTCCAGGTTATCAGGAGTTTCCAACAACCTTTATGGCTTAACCGTAATGTTGAATGTCGACAAAGGCTTCGCACATGTTGACAATAGATTGAAGATCCTATAGAAACAATCTATTATGTAGATTCAGAACGCGAGGATAATACCCACGTTTCTCTTAAGTGATGCGAGGACCGTGTTTTTGTTCCAGAACGCGAGTCCCGCGTTTTTGTTCCAAAACGCGAGTCCCGCGTTCTTCAAAAATGCGAGGTCTGTGCCAAACGCTAGACCCGCGATTTTATGGCCCCAAAACGTGAGGCCAGCATATTGTCTGTCCCAAAACACGAGGATGCGAAGGCCGTGCTTCAACTCAACGCAAGGTCCGCGTTTCAATAAGGAAACACGAGACCCGCATTCAGCCAAAAAGCCCTCACCCCCAGGGGTTCGAGGCTAGTTCCTCAGACGTCCCCTCATCAGACCAGAGGGACTACCTGATAAGGAAGAGAAGCGTCCATCAGATCGACCCTCAATGCCACTGTGAGCAACTAATCTTAGTAGTGCTCTCTGATTGCCATTGCAGCTTTCAGACAAATAAACCTTCGGCTTTTAGCTGGTTATCAACGGCTTCAGAGTCAGTCAAAAGACGACGATCCCGGAAGAAGAAATGATTCTCCGTCTTCGAGTACCCAGAAGTAATTGCAAATATGGTTGGGGCCAAGTTCCACACCAAGTAAGTGTAAATCACCTAGAGGGGGGGTGAATAGGTGATAATTCTAATCTAGAAACTAAATGCGGAAGCTAAAACAAATTTTGCAATACACTTAATACAACCAACAAGTGTAGCCGAATTCCCCGTGAAGGACTCTGGACTAACTCCTCTTGATTCCCCTATATAAGGATTAAGGTGCTGTATGAAGCTCTTGTGGTTAAGTATAAGTGAGGCACACACAAACAACCAAGCATATAAGATGAATAGGCAAAATGAATATATGCAAGGCACAACACAAGCAAATATGATATGATGCTAAGAAAGATGCTTTGCACAAATAAAGAGAGAGAGAGTTAAGAGACATTGGAGCAAACGCAAACACAATGATATGTTCCGAGGTTCGAGCCCCTAGCTCTACGTCCCCGCCTTCCCCGAGAAGGATTTCTAATCCACTATACTCCCACCGAGGTAACCTCCACCGAGGAGGATTTTTACAACAAGGGAATACCAAACTCCTCTCTCAAACACCGCCTCACAACCGAGGGGTAGGCCCGTAGCCAAACAACAACCAACACCTCTACCGAAGAGGGTTTACAAACCAAAACTCCACCTCTCACTAGAGGGAGCAAACCACAAGCCTCAACCTCTATCAAAGAGGGAGCAAACCAATCACCCGATCAACCTCTACCAAAGAGGGATACAACAAAAGCAAGGGTGTACAACAAGTGGTTTCTTTCAACCACAAACAATCTCTCTTTCCTCTTTTCCATAAAAACAAGATCCTAATAGATTAGGATAGAGGATATAGCTCAAGTGGATATCAAGGTGTTTTTGGAAAGCAAATAACAAAGAAAAACTACTTGGAAAATCTCTTGTAGATAATAGAAATGAAAATTCAAACAATATCCCAAAAACCTAGTTTTCTTTGATTTTTCAAAACCCTTGAAAAATAATAAAGATGAAATCTTTAAGCTCTAAAACACTTTTTAAAACTTTAAAAATACTTCAGAAAAGTAGGAATTTTTGCTCTTGAAAATCTTATTTAAAACCCCCACGAAATGGGGTATTTATAGGCCCAAAAGAAAACTAGCCGTTAGGCTGATCTGGCAGCCTGACAGGCCTGCGGTCGACCAGCCCGGTCTACCGCCAACGGTCATATTTTTGACCGTTGGGGCTTCCGGTCGACCGTCCGCTCGACCGCCCAGATACAGAGAGCAGAGCTCTCTGGTCCGGTCGACCGGTCGGTCGGCCGGCCCACTGTGCTGCCAGACGTGCACAGCTCTGTGCACGTCGGTCGACCGTACAGTCGACCGGCCCTTGGTTCGGTCGACCGACCCTTGGGTCGGTCGACCGACCTGGCCTGTCAGCCACTGTTCTGGGTCAGAAAAACATGTTAAAAATATTTTTTAAAAATCTTTTATCTCTTCTAAAATTCCCAAAAATAGTTTTATCATTTTGCATTGATATATAAACTTTTGATAAACATTTCAACTCAAATATCAAGCATATGAAACCATTTTTGTGTCTTATCATTTTTATCAAAAACCAAAACTTGTATTTTATCAAACTTGAATTTTTCAATACATGAATAGGAAAGTCAAAATAAGTTTGTTTAAAAGTTAAGCATGCATGTATAGAATGAAACTACTATACATAAACCAATTAAACTTGTTTTGATCAACTATTCATGAAAACAAATATTGGTTAAGCCAAAAACGAAAAACCAATATCCAAACATAAAACGTGTGTGTATTGTGCACTTGAGCATATCAACTATACTAAGCTTTACAAATGGATCTAAACACACTAAACTCTAGGATACCTAAGTCTTCTTGACGATCTTCATCTTCAAGTCGACTCGATCCAAAACGTGATCCACGAGCTAGGCTATGTATAATCTTGATGCTCGGGCCCTGGAATCACCAAGTGAAGGCTTCCAAACTCCTCTTTTTGAAGCAATCACCAACTAATATCTTGATCAATGATCTGTAACTAAAATCACAAGATAATTAGTAAACATAAGTACATAAGTTAATCATCATCAAAACTAGAGAGGAAGGCCTCCGGGCCAACAATCTCCCCCTTTTTGATGATGACAAAACTCATGGAGTTATATATGCATGGATTAAAGTTAAGCTTCAAAGAAGCTCCCCCTTAACTCATGCATAAACAAATAAACATAATGAATATGCAATGAAGGCTCTTAAACATGAATGCATATCTATGCATAAACAATAAAAGGCTCTAAATACCCAATGAAATGTTCAAAAACAAAACATGCTCTAGATACCAATTAAAATTAAACTAAATTAAACTTAATATATGCAAAACATAAACATGCATATATAAAACTCAATCAAACTCAAAATCTTTCTCCCCCTTTTTGTCAATCATCAACAAAGGGGTAAAAACCAAAACAAAACAAAATCTTCTCCCCCTTTTTAATACAAAGAAACAATCATCAATAAGGGGTAAATAAAGACAATGTTCTCCCCCTTTTTGTTTAAAAACAAAAACAAAACCAAATAGGGGTGACAATCAATTAAAGTATCAATTGAAAATATGTCAAAGTAATATCTTGATACCAATTGAAAGTAAACATAGATCAATAAATAAATGATATATGCGATATACATTCATGAAGAGGAACATGTGAAGCTTCCCTACATAGATACATTACATGAAAGAGGGATGACAAGCCCTAATTCACATAACATACACTATGCAATGCATAAGAGGAGATGTGAAGCTCCCCCTACACACGTGTACCACATAAAGAAGAGATTGTCAAGCTCTTCAATACAAGATACACTCATCATGAATCTATATGTAGAAGAGATGTTAAGCTCTCCTTGCATATAGGCAATACAAATCAAAATTTTTTGTATTTTTATTTTTTTATTAAACAAAATTTTGAGATACCAATTTTAAAACATTCAAATAAACATCTTGATATCAAAAAGAGTATTTTTCTTTTTAAGTATATGATATCAATTTAAAATTTTTATTTTCTATCATAAAGCTAGGGAGTGAAAATACAAATACCAATTTGTAAATATGAAAATCGAATTTTCTCCCTTTATGAAATACCAACAAAAATAATGCGTAGGCTTGAAATGAGATACCAATTGAAAAGCAATTGAAAAACTAATCAATTGAAACAAAATTGAAATTCAAGGTGTTGGGTTATGCTAAGCTTGAGTAAACAAAAACTAAAATTTGTTATATTTTTGAACACAAATAAAACATATATATGTATGAAAGATTAGATACCAATCGAAATTGATACTATTGGAATGGAAAAGCATACATACATACAAACATATATGAGTATACAAGAAAGGTCAAAATTGATACCAATTGAAGGGATTTCAATGATACCAATTGAAACAACAATAATGATCAAGTGTATACATCATATAACTACCACCCAACTCATGCTTATGTTTAAAAGATTTTCAATGTAAAGCATACACAAGGCATGGTCTCCCAACCAACCGCCCTTTGATGGTAGGGGTTTTCAAAAAATAGATTTGAAAATAAGCTTTGATTGAAAAACTCTATCAAAATGAAGAATACGAACTAGTTATATGAAAAATTTGTAAACTAGTACGAAATCCTTCAAGTAAGGAATAAAACAAAATTATTTTTCATGAAACATGAAATCCACATGATAATCAACACTCTAAGCCAATTAAGCATAAATATGACTCATGAAAATAAAATATGAGTAAACAATAAATGTGAGTGTACAAGTAAGATGTGAAGATCATAATCATGAAAGATGGATAATAAGCTCAATATTCCTTGAAACATGAAAACATGAAAATCATCAAAACTTATTTAATCTTCAAGGTATATGTATGTCCTATACAAATAAAGTATATATACATATCTAAACACAACGAGTCCACAAAAATATATGCATGAAGGCACGTGGCTCAAAAGGATGTATATGTATAAACAATAGTTTGGATAAAATAGACATATACATGAAGTTTAAACATAAATTCATGAAAACATGAAAAACTAAATTTTCATTAACACAAATTTCATGTTAAGGTATATGTATGATTTGTCAACACAAGAAGTATACATACATATCCCTAAACACAAATGAGTCCATATATATAGATTTGCATGAAAGGCAAATGACTCAAGGGGTATACATGTATATCTTAAAGTTTAGCAAAAATACACATATACATGAAATGAAAACACATGATCATAAAACAAAACCAAAATGAGAATACAAGTTTAAAATGTATGGATCATCAAAACTAGACTATACTAGCACATCTAATGGGTTCAAATAAGCATTCAAGCTCAAACATATATAGATTTATTTGTGATCCACTATATGTGCAAGTATATATCCTAGTCTTAAATGAAAACTAACATTTAAACATCTATTCAAAACATGAAGCATCAAAAAATAAGATATGAATAAACATGAAAAACATAAACATGATTATTATGTAAATTCACATGTTATTAGATTCATGATGTACATGATAGCTAAACAAAGGTGAGAACACTAAATATAGGTCCATATAAGCATGGGTGTCTCAAATACTATACATGTAAGTCATAAGCCTAATAAACATGGCATTTACACAATAATCTATAAACATCTAAAACATGCTATAAACAATGGAATGAAAAGCATGTAAACAATAATTAGGAGCTAGAGATCGTTACCAAAACCTAGAAGGCAACTCTCCTTGTCTCTAAAACATGGTGGTCTTCCCACCAAACCTCCCTTGAAAGTGATGCATCCAAATGATTTTCATGAAGCTCGGAACGCATCCACTCCAAGGTACCATCGCTCTCACGTCATGCGAGAGCCCACACCTACATCATAAACAATAGGGGTGGTCTTTGGTACCCACAACTTTTTGGGTCCATGGGGGTTATTACCTTCTCTAACCCAAACAAATTTATTTGCTAAATTTGAAACATGTATTCTATCATAACAAAATTTAGTAAGGTGGCCCTTATGTCCACAATGTGTACAAGTGTACACATGAGCATACATAGTGTGATGGTGTCCGTGAGGAGCATGTGTATGCCGTGGGGGGTGTGCATGAAAAGATGGAACTTGTTTATTTCGAAACAAAGTTTCCAAACGTGTATGGCCCACAACACATTGGCTCAAAGTGGAGCCCAAACAATCAACACTCTTCTTTAACATTTATATCATTTTTAATCAAAGAAGAAGTGGAGCATGCAAGGGGTGATCTAGGTGAAACAACCCTAGCATGGCAAACATGGGAATCAATCTCATTTTTCAAAGATTTATTTTTATTTAAACAAATTTCTAATTCTTTTGAAATAAAATCAATTTCTCTTTTTAAAGAATCATTTTCTCTTAAAACAAATTCAACTATTGAAGACAAAACATCATTATTCTTCAAAATATTATCACAATCATTTCTATTTTTCAAAATCTTATTTTCTTTAAGTGCAAGTTCTAATTGAGATCTCAATGAATCCCTTTCATTATAGACCTCAACCTTCTCTTGCAAAACCTTGTCAAGTTTAGAAGACAAATTTTCATTTTCTTTAGTTAAAGCAAATGTCTTCTTTTTCAAAATGTTATATTTTTCAATTAATTTTTCACACACAATGGATAGTTCTTCATTTAAAGCATGAGCATCAACATAATCATCACATGAAGAACTAGCACTATCATTATCTAGTTGAGATTCCGATTGTACCTCAAGGGAGTCATTCCCTTGGATCATGAAGCTTTGAGAGTCGGATTCTCCACTAGTTTCCTCCTCTTGTTGGATTGGCATTTGAAGCTCGGAGGTGGTGGTTGTTGTCAACTTGTTCCACACTGCAAAGGCGGAATCAAGATTAGAAACATGCATAAGATAATCTTTAGGTAGCGTGCTTCTAATGGCCTCAAGGGCTTATGCATTGGCCCCTATATGCTTGCTATCACTAAGGTAGGATTCCTTGGTAATGGCAAGGTGAACCTTATATCCTAGGGTTTGTAAATAGATGGACATCTTAGTCTTCCAAACAATGATGTTGGAAGGGTCAAACATAGGTGGGGTCATGAAGTCCATGGGTCCAAAACTATATGTGTGCAAACAAGCAAATGCAAATGATAGATTAGCAAAACAAGGATCTCACTCCTAGGATGTTAAGCCTAAGTATCAGGAGCGTAGGCTCTGATATCAATTGTAAATCACCTAGAGGGGGGGTGAATAGGTGATAATGCTAATCTAGAAACTAAATGCGGAAGCTAAAATAAATTTTGCAACACACTTAATACAACCAACAAGTGTAGCCGAATTTCCCGTGAAGGGCTCTGGACTAACTCCTCTTGATTCCCCTAGATAAGGGTTGAGGTGCTATATGAAGCTCTTGTGGTTAAGTATAAGTGAGGCACACACAAACAACCAAGCATATAAGATGAATAGGCAATATGAATATATGCAAGGCACAACACAAGCAAATATGATATGATGCTAAGAAAGATGCTTTACACAAATAAAGAGAGAGAGAGTTAAGAGACAATGGATCAAACGCAAACACAATGATATGTTCCGAGGTTCGAGCCCTTAGCTCTACGTCCCCGCCTTCACCGAGAAGGATTTCTAATCCACTATACTCCCACCGAGGGAACCTCCACCGAGGAGGATTTTTACAACAAGGGAGTACCGAACTCCTTTCTCAAACACCGCCTCACAACCGAGGGGTAGGCCCGTAGCCAAACAACAACCAACACCTCTACCGAAGAGGGTTTACAAACCAAAACTCCACCTCTCACTAGAGGGAGCAAACCACAAGCCTCAACCTCTACCAAAGAGGGAGCAAACCAATCACCCGATCAACCTCTACCAAAGAGGGATACAACAAAAGCAAGGGTGTACAACAAGTGGTTTCTTTCAACCACAAACAATCTCTCTTTTCTCTTTTCCACAAAAACAAGATCCTAATAGATTAGGATAGAGGATATAGCTCAAGTGGATATCAAGGTGTTTTTGGAAAGCAAATAACAAAGAAAAATTACTTGGGAAATCTCTTGTAGATGATAGAAATGAAAATCCAAACAATATCCCAAAAACCTAGTTTTCTTTGATTTTTCAAAACCCTTGAAAAACAATAAAGATGAAATCTTTAAGCTCTAAAACACTTTTTAAAACTTTAAAAACACTTCAGAAAAGTAGGAATTTTTGCTCTTGAAAATCTTGTTTAAAACCCCCAAGAAATGGGGTATTTATAGGCCCAAAAGAAAACTAGTCGTTAGGCTGATCTGGCAGCCTGACAGGCCTGCGGTCGACCGGCCCAGTCGACCGCCAACGGTCATATTTTTGACCGTTGGGGCTTCCGGTCGACCGTCCGGTCGACCGCCCAGATACAGAGAGCAGAGCTCTCTGGTCCGGTCGACCGGTCGGTCGACCGGCCCACTGTGCTGCCAGACGTGCACAGCTCTGTGCACGTCAATCGACCGTACGGTCAACCGGCCCTTGGTTTGGTCGACCGACCTGGCCTGTCAGCCACTGTTCTGGGTTAGAAAAACATGTTAAAAATATTTTTAAAAATCTTTTATCTCTTCTAAAAATCACCAAAAATAGTTTTATCATTTTGTATTGATATATAAACTTTTGATAAACATTTCAACTCAAATATCAAGCATATGAAACCATTTTTGTATCTTATCATTTTTACCAAAAACCAAAACTTGTATTTTATCAAACTTGGATTTTTTTAATACATGAATAGGAAAGTCAAAATAAGTTTGTTTAAAAGTTAAGCATGCATGTATAGAATGAAACTACTATACATAAACCAATTAAACTTGTTTTGATCAACTATTCATGAAAACAAATATTGGTTAAGCCAAAAATGAAAAACCAATATCCAAACATAAAACGTGTGTGTATTGTCCACTTGAGCATATCAACTATACTAAGATTTACAAATGGATTTAAACACACTAAACTCTAGGATACCTAAGTCTTCTTGACGATCTTCATCTTCAAGTCGACTCGATCCAAAACGTGATCCACGAGCTAGGCTATGTATGATCTTGATGCTCGGGTCCTGGAATCACCAAGTGAAGGCTTCCAAACTCCTCTTTTTGAAGCAATCACCAACTAATATCTTGATCAATGATCTGTAACTAAAATCACAAGATAATTACTAAACATAACTACATGAGTTAGTCATCATCAAACTAGAGAGGAAGGCCTCCGGGCCAAAGTAAGTCCAAGAGGAAGCAACTGACTGTCAGCTCGGAGGAGTCGGATGCTTATCGGTCTCCAGGTTTGAAAAATGTTCTTATCGAATCTGAAGGGGTCTATCGACACACTCGGACCCGCATGGGAGTAATCGCTCCAGTATACTACAATCTGTCGGCTAGGGAGATTGAAGTGAATGATGATCATTCCGCCATTATCGAATCCCAATCTTTGAATTCTAGTTCGGAGATGACCGCCTTTGCTTACATGGTGGGAACTCCCGAAGAGATGGCCAAGCAATTCAAAGAGCAGGCCTGAGTCCAACGGAGCAATTTGATATGATTCGACCCAGCAATAATCTATTGACACCCTTAAGCAGATACTATCATAACTGCTTAAGAACAAAAAGAAGTCGAAGCCCAAAACTTCTTCCAAGAAGTCCAAGGGCAAACAAAAGGAAGGGGAGAGCTCATCCTCTGCGAACATCGAGAATGAAGAGCATTCTGACTCTGAGTCACCCAAGTCTTCATCTGAAGAGGAGGATAACTCAGAGAATGGGAGAACTCATTCCAAAAGAATGAGCAAATGAATCAAAGCCTTGAGGCCCTCGCCACCGAGACGGACTTCAAGAAGTAGGGATAGTCCGACCTATCCAGCAGAGTGGGATACAGTTCCTTACCCTCCCAAATTTAAGGCACCAACCCTTCACACTTTCGACGGTAAAAAGTCACTGAACCAACACATATACTATTTAAATCTCAAACTAGCAATGTGGTATCGAATGATGCCATTTTAGCTCATTTATTCATTGGCACTCTTAAGAGAGTCGCCTTTGAATGATTCATGAAACTTCCTGCCAGCTCAATTCAAACATGGGCCAACCTTGAAAAGTTGTTTTTGGCTTATTTCTTTGAAGACGATTCAGAGATCTCAGTGCTGACTCTCCTTGTAGCCAAGCAGAAGAAAAGAGAGTCTATTAAAACTTTCATCGAGAGATTTTGGAGCATGGCACTCCGTTGTCCTAGCGTCATGACCCAGCCCACACTGGTCGAGACATGCCGTCACAATCTGCAAACTTTCCTACTCACTCAAATGGGTGGCGAAATGTCGCACTTGAAAGTAGTTGGTGCTACAAGGCGAATAGGCGGAAGAGATTATCGCCTGGGTCAGGGCTGAAGAAAAAGACAGTAAACTGAGACTCGACAAGTCAACGCGACGCACACCAGAGTCGTCTTCTCAACCAAGGAGAAGGGATACTCTGACAACGAACAAATCACCTCTAAAGACTCAGTCAATCAGAGAAGGTATGGCTTCCGGTCAATCACGTGGAAATAAATTGTACTCCTTCAAGAATGAGCACATGGTCGCTTTATTCAAGTTACTCCAAAAAAGTAACAAACTCAAGCTTTCAGAGATCAAATGCCCCGAAGAGGTGGGGAAGACTGAAGATCCAAACTACTGTTTATATCACAGGATGCTGAGACACCCTACTATGAATTGCTACATCTTTAAAGATGTCCTTCAGGCTCTGATCGATGGAGGTATTAAAGTTTCGTCCAGAACAGAAGAAGGTGACCACCAATATGACGCTATGTTACTGATTCAATTTGGACGAAATCTTCCGCTAGCACCAACCTGAGTGGTTCCCATCCTGAAAGGGGAACTTAGAGTGATCAATACTGAAATTCACAACCAGAGGGAGAAAGGACTTATCTTTGTCTCTACTTCTTAAGAGGAGACAACGTGGGTTCATCTTGACGTTGTCAAAAGCCACCAATGAACAACTGTTACGAGCAGAAAATCCAGACGCAAGGCTAAAGCATCCTCCAACAATGTGGTGGGCATCTCCATAAGAGAAACCGAGGAAGATGTCACTTCCCTTACTAATTCGGGAGACGAGGAGTCTACCCTTGTTGCTGACACGGGCACACCTCCCATATTAAAGACTCGATTCGGTAAGAAGTACCTAAAGTAGTATGGTGTGTCGATAGCAAACTCCCCACAGTCAGCTGATGAGACAATCAAGCAGTCCACAAGACCATCCGTGAAGAAGCAGAAAGAACTTTGATATGTTAAAGCTCTTCTGAAAAACGGTACAGCACCATCAAAATTAACTATAACAACTGCAAGTGGGAAAATATGGGTGTAAAAGTGAGATTTACATGACCACAAAATTAACTGTAGTAATTACAAGTGGAAAAACAAGAGTTGCATTTTGCAAGTTGTTTTTCAGCGAAGCAAACAACGAAAAATGAAAAAGAAGTTTTACGACTTATGATTTGCGGCGTTTTACAGCGAAACAAATATGGCCAAAATTTTAATGTGTTTCTGCCAAATTGAAAAATGAAAGTTAAATATTCTAATTTCCCTAAAAAAAAGTTTAATCTTCCATCGATATTGGGAGACGTACCCCATGTGAAGTTTCGCGAGGTCTTACAATTAAAATAAGCAGTAAACCAGCTCATCACATCTAGTTTCGTGGAAATCTTAATACCAATTAAAATAAGCAGTAAAACGGCTTATCACGTCAATGGCATCTCAAAGTTCCAACCTGTCGAAATCTCCTCAAATGGTTATAAAGGCTAATAGCTGCCGCAATGAGGATCAAATCAATAGAATTAGAAACCGCTTGAATTACCTTTATGTCATGTTTCTCTCGCTCATCTTCCTCTTCCTCCTGTCCACCTCAATAACACCTCCATCTCTTGCGGCCGCAGCCGCCTCTTGCCACCCAGACGACGCACGCGCCCTCCTCGAGCTCAAGAAATCGTTCGGCAATCCCCCGGCACTGGCCAGCTGGGGGAATGCGTCCGTCGACTGCTGCTCCAAAGACTTCATCGGGTGCGAGGGCGGCAGGATCAGCGGCCTCGCCCTACAACATGTCGCCGGTCTCTCTGGCCGCATCTCCCCCTCCATCGCCCGCCTCGCCGCCTTAAATTACCTCGTCATCATAATAAACCCCAACCTCACGGGCCCCATCCCTGCCTCCATCGGCAAGCTCTCCAACCTCACCACCCTCACCATCTTCGCCAACCCGCGCGTCTCCGGCCCGATCCCTCCCTCCATATGCAACCTGCCGAAGCTCACCGACTTCGACCTGTCAGGCAACAGCCTCACTGGATCCATCCCGGACTGCATTGGAAAAAGCTGACTCGTCTTTCTTGGATATTCCTCCATCGCAACCAGCTCACCGGGCCCATCCCTCGGTCGCTCGGTGACTCCCCCGTCCCGACTATTACGCTCCAGTCCAATCGGCTGACCGGGGACGCGTCGTTCTTATTCGGGGAGAAGAAGGGGACGGAGTGGATCGACCTGTCGAACAACCAGCTGGACTTTGATCTATCCAATGTGAGGTTCCCGCTAAGACTTACGGGTCTCATTCTGAACAATAATAGGATTTATGGGAGGATCCCGCCCCAGATTTCGAAGTTGGGGAGAATTGTTTTCTTCAATGCGAGCTACAACAGACTGTGCGGACCGGTGCCCACCGCGGGGTTCATGAAGAACTTTGATGCGTCGGCGTTTGAGCATAACAAGTGCCTCTGTGGGGGACCGCTAAAGCCATGCCCTAAGTATTAGGACGAACAAGAAGAAGAAATATGCATGTGTTTTGTAGTATCAAATTGGAATATGCATGACATAAAGTGTAATAAAGTTCTGTAATTCTTTCGCCAATAATCAAGGAAATTTCTGAAGCAAAATCTATTCTATATACTTCAACTGCCAATTTAATACAACTGTTTATTCTTAAACTAAGTAGTGATAGCTAGGGCTCATCATGGTACCGGAAAATATGATAACCCGATTCCATCGGTAACACATTTATCAGGTTCAGATCTAAAAGTTAGACCTGATATCCTTATCCAGTCGGGTTCAAGAATGACTCTTTCAAACCCAAAACTCGTTAACAAACCATAAAAGAAATTAATGTTAAAGAATGAAACATTTAACTATATTTAAATTGATAAAACTATAAAAATCAGAACTTAATCAAATATTACAAAATATAAAAGTATGTAATTTTTCAATTTGCATCTAATACAATTGAAATACACTTTAAAAATAACTTTAATTACAACTTGAATATATCTATTTAAAATTCAACTCCGAACCAAAACCGATAGAAAGAAGAGATTCCGACCCGAACTTGAGTCTAAATCTGAATTCCTTATCGGGTTTAGGTTCAGATATGACATGGATCCGACCTAAACCGACCCATTTACACCCCTAGCGATAGCCAAACCGAGCTTCCATGGAATCAATAGACATTTAGAATTCTATCTTCCCTTAATTTTCTACATTCAATCCTCTGGCCTTGTTCGGTTAATTAGTGTAGTTGAAAAAGTAGAAGTTAAAATTACATACTTTTATGATGGGAAAATTGTCTTTCGGTCCCTGGTGTGAAACTTCCATGTGAAAAAATCCCCATAGTTTGCAACAAAGTGAAAAAGCCCCCCATATACCATTTTTAATGCAGCTAGCCCCTCTGTACGCCCGCAGTGACCACGTGGGTCTTTTTAGGTTAAATGTCCGAACTGCCCTTTGATTGGGTGAAAATCGCGCACAAAAATGTATGTTTTGAAATCAATATTTAAAGTGTGTGTGCTTTGACTTCCTCGATACTTCCGTTATAGCATAGAGGTTAAAACGAATCGAATCCATAAGGACGGGAGGCGATAGAAGCTTACACAGTGGGGCTGTTTGGATTCAAGGAATTGGGTGGAAGTGAGGAAGTGGAAAGTGTCTTTTCTCATTTTCGCTGTTCATCCAAACACCGGAAAAGGAAAATGGAAAAAGTTCTTTTCCTTATCTCTTTTCTCCTTTACACAACGTTTTCCTCACTTCCAGAGTGCTACAGTTAATTTTGTGATCATGTAAATCTCATTTGTAATAAGTTGTAACACAAAACAGTTAATTTTTTGCTCATGTAAATCTCACTTGCATTCTAATTACAGTCTAATTTTTATTTTTCTTAATTAATTTTTAATTTAATATTATTTTGCGGTCAACTTTGTAGTCAACTTTTCCACTTTCACTTCCACATTACCATCCAAACACCAGAAAAGACATTACATTTTCAAACCACACTTCCCAACAACATCCAAACATCAGAAAACTTACTAACCAATTCTCAAGTTCCAAAGGGAACTATTATCACTTTCTCACTTCTTCACTTCCTCACTTCCACCCTTAACCAAACAAGCCCAGTATGTTCACGTGTATGTTAAGTGTTCTTTAATGTTTGAAAGAATAAAACAAAAAGAAAACAAAGAATGAAAAGAGAAGTACGGTGAAAATAAAGAAGTGAGAAACATAGAAGAATGGTATTTTGTGATTTTGTTTGTATATCTAAAATAAAGTAAAAATAGAAAGAAAACACATGGCTACTAGCTACTAATGGCTCCATTAATTATGCTAACCTCTTAGTGATAGTTGCCTCACATGTATCCTTGGCCATTACTAGTCCTGATTCAAGAGCGTTTCAAAGCATGACCCATACGATAACTTTCACATCCAAACTCAACAAAACAAGTGTAAGCTATACTTAAACCATCAAAACTAAATAAGAGTAAGCATGGAGTAAAGTAATGTTAGCTTGTTAGAGAGTTAGGATGTTAGAGTGTTAGAATCCATCATCATGAGCCATCAATGGCTCTTGCAAGAGTAAGGCCAAGTAGAAGCTAATGTGGATTATCAAGTAAGAAATTAGCAAGTTAGTGGTTAGTAGTTATTTTTCATGAGAGAAAATTAGCTAAACATGTAAAAGGAGTTAGAGAGAAGAAAATAAAGAGAGGTAAAAAAAGAACCTTTCATAAATTGTCACCTTCTATTACAAGCACTCTTGCTTTCTAATTATGTACTACTCTCTCTCCTATTACAAGAGCTGTAAGAAATAAAAATACAAATGAGGAAGAAGAAAAACAACTAACCTAACTACCCTAAACTACAACATGAAGAAGAAAACTACCCTAACTCTATGGATATCTCCCTGTAAAACACCAAAGGAGGGTATTTATAGGCACCAAGAGAACAGAGGCTAGGGGAACAAACCCTAGCCTGAAGTACTGGTGCAACGGCGCCAGTACATCTGCGAGCGCCGCTTGCTGCGCGCTGCCCGCTTGTCCCCCTGTCAGCTGCATGTCTTGGTTTCTGAATTTGGGCCCCGGTTTTGATGAAACCACCCTCCAAAGTCAATGACTATCTTTATAGGCTTTTAATCACCAATTAAATGGTGATTTTGGGTCTTCTTCTTTATTTCATGCCATGAACCTAGAAACATACAAGAGAGTTATTATTAGCAGAATTTAATATTAAATAAATGTGAAGATGTGGTATGAAATATGCAGTTTTAGAGACTAATCACCCTCGGTCGATTCCATTCTCTGAGGAAAAAGATAACGACAGCGTCAAATTACTGTAGCTGCTTCTTCTCTCTATTATTTTTCTCTTCCTCAATCTCTCAAAAAAATGCTTATTTTTCTCTCTGAATCCTTAAAAATTCTCTGTAATCTCTAAAATAATAGCAGATCTGAATCCTTCTTCATCATTTCTTTTGGAATCAACCGACTCCCCCGATCTCAACGGCTAAGGACCCCAGTTGGGAAGAGAAAATCTTTTATGGCCAGATCCGAGGAAGAGTTGATGCTTGTTCCTTCTTCCAGGGACATGTTAGTACATCTCAGTTTCCTGTCTACCCTCTTTAATATTTTGTCCACCTATTTAAGAAAAAGGAAGCACAAACAACGTTTTGATCTCAATCTGCAATTCATCTTCTTTATGTACACCTCTCTAACAAATATGCCCACATTACCCATTTTTGTCCACGATTTTAATAATTGTTCTTATGTCCACCTCATTTGATTATATGTCTATCTTTTCATTATATGTCCACGTAATCTTATATTCTATCCACCTTCTCTTATATTCTGTCCACCTTATCTTATATTATGTCCACCTTCTTGTTAATTTGTTTACTTTCGCAAATGTACTCCTGCAAAGAAGAAGACGAAGGATACCAAAATACTACCCCATCATGTTTTCTTGATTCAGTCTTATTCTCATTTTATGGAGTATTTATTACCTCGCATAAGGGATGCCCACCGGACAATCTTTGATGGTTCTCCATTTGTTTACTTCTTATAGCTAGGATCATTGTCAGCGGACCGAGCGATCCTTCATCAGGTCGTGATAGACTGGGATGAAACTACGCAAAGGTTTTGGTAACAAGGTATCCTTCATTCTTTCACACCTTCATGGATTCACAGACACACATTTTTGCCCATCATAGGTCTCTCTGTGAATAGGACCATTGAGGAAACCCTTTTGTGGAATAAGTATTTCGAAAATAGGCCTTGGGAGAAGAAAGAGAATAAGACAGGAGAGAAGAAGGAGGTCTTGCACGGTGAAAAAGCTAAGGTTGTAAACAAGTAAAGGTTATTTTATCCACCTTTATTATAATTTGTTCACATATTTTTAAACTTGTCCACTCTCAGCCAAAACTGTCCACTATTTTTAATATTTGTCCACCTTTAAGTAATATTTGATCACTTACTATTAAAGGTATTATGTGGAGGAGCTTCTGATGATGCCTGTGGAGAGTGAGAAAGTTGGGGACATTAAAGATTTTGTTTTGCTGCAAACACTATGCCAATTAAGCATGATTTGACTCTCGAACACAAAACAAAATATCTCCAAGTATCTTTTCAAGTATTGTTCCACCCTGGAAAGTGTCCAAGCCACGGTGCGGGCTATGGCAATCCGTGAGGAGACAATCAGAGGTGTTCGAGATGCGATGAGAGCCACAGAGAAAGGTGCTACAGATTTTTACATGTCTGGTTGTGTTCCCTAGTTAACATAAGTCTAATCTTGATCACATTTTCAGTTATGTCCACTTTTTCCTTATTGTATCCATTTTTATTGAAATTTTATCCACATTCGTAAAAGTTTGTCCATATTTTCTGTAATCTTGTCCACATGGTACAACTTGGGTACTTCTCGATCACCAACCTCCAAAAACCATATAGGCATATTGAAGAGGTTCGACCTATGTGCAATTGGGTTGAGATGGGGCGTGCAATTGGCTCCCTTCATCATAAATCATTGTAGCAGAAGGAAAAGAATATTGTCATCCACGTCCTCAAAGAAGACCTGATGAGTTATGAGAAATTAAGGACTGGGTCAGAAAAGAAAGATGAGACAGAAGAAGAGATAGAATAGAACAAGGAAGGCGAGAAGAAAGAAAAGAGAAGAATTGAGAGGAGAGCAAAGAAGAAGAGGAGAGTAGAGAGAATAGAGGAGAGCATAGGAGAAAGAAGAACAGAGAAAAAGAGAAGAGAAAAGAGAAAAGAGAAAAAGCAAGAAGGCTACCCTCCCATCTAGTATGCTCCCATCCAATATGAAGTGGAAGGACTTCATTTATTAGGTAAGATTTTACACAATATTTGTCCAATAAGTTCCTAATTTTGTCTACAATCAAAATATTTTTTCCACTTCTTTTTAAAATTGATCACTTATAACTATTTTCATCTAACTTACACCGTTTTTGTCCACCTGTACTTAGATTCTTCACTAGTCAGATACTATCATCACAAACCTAGACTGAAATTATCTTCTGATGAAGAAGAAGATGATCATACAACAACTTTTCTTCAAGAAGAAGTTTGGGACAGTGAAGACCCAAAACTATTGAAAGTTGAATCTCGTGAGCAGCGGGTGAATGGTCGATACGAAGAAGAGATCACCCGCCTTTGGAATCCGTTGGCATCTACTAGGCTCCACGAGCAGGTCGTATCTAGACCATCCTTCAATGAAATCAGGGCGATTCATGCGGCGGTGGAAGCAGAGAAACCTGCTGGTGGTATAGTAGTAGAAGCGGAAGAAGAACACCGACAAGAAGATGTTCTTTTTAAAAATGAACAACCACCAACAAAAGAGGAAGCTATAGAAGCTACAGTGGAAGAGGTACTACTGCTACGGTAGAGGCATGATCTACGGTGGAAGAGGTACTTGCTGCATAGTGGAGACACCAAAGGAGGAAGAAGGATGTCCACAAGGTGTTCTCTTGGAAAATGAACAACCGGCACCAAAAGAAAGAGGAGACTCTGCTAGTAAGACCAGCATTGTGAAGACTGTGAAGTAATAATTTATCCGGCAGCCTTCCAAATTAGTTACATCTCCGTCATGGCAGGCTCTTATTAAGGTATTTAGTATCCACATTTCTCACTTTCCCGTATACATATTGGGAAGTTTGTCCAACATCTTATTAAAAATGTCCACCCATCACAATTACTTTCCACATATTGTTAAATTTATCCAATTTTAATTTTTGTCCACCAGACAGGATAAACAACTAAGAACGAGGCGGCAGAGGAAAGCTGCAACTGAAAATGCAATAGAAGCTGATTAGTCTACGATTATGCATTATTATATCGCATTTCCCACCGATTTATGAATAAATTGTCGGTCTAAACCGTGTTTTGGTCTTTATTGCAGGTAAAGTAAGAGTTCAAGCGTAAAGGAGTAATAAGAGCCTAATTAATCCCAATTTATGGTAATTAATCTCGCATTACTTGGAGGCCAAGCAAAGGATTCTCTAGAAGATACATTGAACCTAGACTCCTGCGCATGTCAGACGAATATTCGGGTGCAAATACCAGAAACGGGATATACCCTGATAATTCTCGAAGCCAGAGGAACAACCTGACAAAAACCAGGGATCTCGCTCCTTGGTATTGCCGCAAAAATGCGGCAATAGCCGCGTTTTCGCGGCAAGGGAGTGGAGCCACGCGTCGATTTTCGACGCGTGGCCCCGTCTTGTCTTCTGGAATCATCTTTGGCCTATAAATAGCCCTGCCGAGGGCCAAACCGAGGGCAGTCTTCGTTTTTAGGAGTAGGTGCAGATTTTAGAAGTAGTGTAGGTAGGTGCTCTTCATTTCTCTTGTATTTTCATTTCTTTTTAGATCATTGTAGTAGGGCTGAGTGATTCATAGAGAGAGAGATAGAGAGGGATTGATGTAATAGATAGTGACAGTCTATGTAAAAGTGCCTCTTTTCTCTTCCATTGTAATCTCCTTCATCTTCTACATGATTTCTTGCTAACTTTTATTCTCATGGCAATCTAACTACTAAACACTAACCATCTAACCAATTACTTGATAATCCACATGAATCGGGTAGCCTCTATTAAGGCCTTGTTCTTGCAAGAGCCATTGATGGCCAATGATGATAGGTTCTAACATCTAACTTGCTAACCAAGCTAACTCTCTTTTATTTCATGCTTTCTTTTAGTAGTCTAATGAGTTGATGCTTGTATTAGCTTGATCTTGATGCATGTTTGAATGTGATGAACCATCTATGTGCCATGCTTTGTATCGTCTCTTGAAGCCAAGGATTATTGATGGCCGAGGATCAAAATGTGAGGCAACTATCATAAAGAGGTTAGCATGGTTAGTGGAGTATTAGTAGTTAGTAGCCATGAGTTTTCTTTTCTCTTGTTTTAGAAATCATTTTCAAAACTCTTTTCTCATTTTTCTATCGATGTTTTCACCGCCTTCTTAGTTCATCCTTGTTTCATCTCCTTTTCTACTTTGTTTCCCAAACCACTCTTCTATTTGGTTTTTACATCGACGTTTTCATCGCTCTCCTCACCTACCACATTCTGGATTTCCTTTTTATTTTCTTTTCACTTTCTTTTTCATTCTTTCAACAAAGAAGAAGTGTTAACAAATAACGTGAATAGAAACTGTCAATGCTTCTATCGCCTCCCTTCCCTTTGGATTCGACCCGTTAAGCCAATGCTATAACGGAAGTATCGAAGGTACATTAGCACATTCGAGCTTTTCATTGATTTTACATAAAACACACTTTTGAGTGCTAGTTTCGTCACGATCAAATTTTTGGCGTCGTTGCCGGGGAAGGGAATGGTTTCGTTTTCACGTTTATGTTAACATTGTCTTCTCTTTTTTGGTGTGCAGGACAAACTTTACAGGTGCTTAATATTGCAGTACATAAACTAGCTTTGCATCTCCCTGCTCTTGAAAGCAGGGTCCCAGATTTTGAAGAACTGCCGCGCAAACGCGACATTTGCCGCGAAAACGCGGCCATTTTGTGATGATTGTAAATCTTGTTGTGCTGGGATGTGTTGATTGTAATAGCTAGTATATTTGTGCTGCTATTTTTTCTGCTTCGATTGCCTACACACCATAATAAAATAAAGAACTAAAATACGGTATTTGGACGCGTTTAAAACGGTTTAGACATTTGCATTTAGGCACGTGTCAATTCAATTCCAAAATACTGTATTTTTGTTCTGTTGTTGTGATTTGGATGGAGATGTAAATTTGGCATTGCATATAGCATAGGACAAACACGTGGGTGATTTATCGCTTTATGTTATATTCTTGTCTATATTGCACACTTGCATGAATTGAACTTAAGGGCAAACTCCAAACAAGATAAGGTGGGGATTTACTTACCCTTCCTTAGCCCAAAAATCATCTCCCCACTCACACAACCTAAGCCCTAATAAAATTTGATAGACGTTGGCCTCTAGGGACATTTAGGTTTAGGTCAACCCTACTATAGGCTTGGTTTTGATTTTTTCTTTTCTTTTTGTTTGTTGTTTGATTTTTTTTCTTTTTGTTTGTGAAATGGAATTCAACAATAACAATTCTTTCAATCCGAATATGACTCCATATTTCACACCAACCCCATTTGATTCGGATAATTCCAACCCGGCGTTTTATAATATGCACCAACCAAATACACCGGGTTGGCTTTATCCGAATCAATACAACCCATACCCACATTCTTATGACTATAATTTCCAAAATAATTTCAACTCGTCACAGAGTCAATGGGGATTCACTTCCCCCGAGTTTAATTTTCAACCTCCTTGTCCACAATATCCACCTCTTCTACAATTTACACAATGTTCATTCCCCGACTTTGCTTCCTATACTCCTTTTTCTGGACCTCCCATTGAAGAAAAATCTGAGTTATAAAAGAGTATAGAAGCCAATCTACAAGAGGCAGAGCAACAACTTTAGAAAACATTGACCTCTCCAATTCCACAACATTTTCAAGATTCATACTCAGTTCCACCAGACCAAAATAGAAAACCATCAATTTTGGAAATGAGTATGCGTGAGTCCAAATAAAAATCACGAATGGACTCACAATTCCAAAACAGCATTTTATCTTTTCAACAAAATAATGAACCAATCAGCCAGAAAAAGATGCTTGAATTCATGACTCAGGCTCAAAACGTTCGTAATTGTGACATAGATATGATGATCCAAACACTACCTTCTCATCGCTTGACCATTTCTAATGTCACTAACCATTCTGTCAGAGCCACAGAGTCATGTTGTTTTAGAAATCAAGATTCAATTTCAGCACACCCATCTGAACTTGTCCAAACTTCAAATCCCATTGACATTTTGGCAAGTTATCCTTTTCCTGAAATTGAACTTGAGCATGAATATGATCATGACCCTCAAATTAGTGATTCAATTCTACTTCCTGATTCAATTATGACTCCGGTGTCTTCACCTGATTGCAATCCTTTTCCCGAGTCAGTATTGGATCCTGTACCAATCCATTGTGAAATTGAATCACCAATATCTTATGATGATCATATTGAACTTGACCAATTTCATACTTTTGAAAGTCCGATTGATAAATTAGCAAGTTCTCATTTTTGTGGAATTGAACTCAATGAGGAATGTGACTTTGACCCTTAAATTTGTGATCCAGTTCAAATTCCTGAATCATTATTGACTCCTGTTATATTACCCAATTTGAGTAACATTTTAGAGTCAATTTTGATTCCCATACCTGCCATTTCTGAACTTGAATCACCAATCTTAGAAAGTCACATTCCATCATGGCGAAATTGTGGACTTGAGTTTCAACTTCTTGATCTGGACCCACTTCCTGAACCGATATCGACTCCCGAACTTTTACTTGACTTGAGTCATTTTTCTGAGTCGATATTAGTTCCTATATTTCCTGAGTCCAAATCAATCATTCCATTCTGGGACAAGGGTGTTGATGAATTTCACTCTGAAATTATTTTGAAAATTTGAAAATTGGATGGGATAAAATTTTTAATAAAAATCATAAATACATACATTTTTTTAGTGGGTTGTATCATGGAGGTCTCTAGTGGGTTCCTCCGGACTCCACGCAAGAATGATTGGGTCGCATTTCGTGGACCAATCAGACCGCCACCGGAACCACCACCTTGAGGTGATTTTTCCTTCCCTCTCTATTTGTTTCATGCATACATACATCACGATGCATTGAAGACAATACATAAGATAAGTGTGGGGGAGGGTTTACTAACTTAGAGTTTTTAGATTTTCTTTCTTTTACACTTCTTTTAGGATACTTTTAGAAATCTTCCCTTTTGTATAGGAATTTTCTCTTTCTTTAAAAACTTTTTGAAATAAGAGACAAAGTTTTGATCTATTTTTAAGAAAATTAAGATGATCTTAGAAATTTAGAAAGCCTTAATTATGACATATTAAACCTAGTCGAAATAATGGATCTTGTTTAAAATTATAGGTTAAGTATAAAAGATTGGGGAGATAATTTTATCTTGAATATTTTGCCTTAGATAGCATGCATTTCACACTTACACAATTTTTGGGATGGAAACAAAGACCTAAAATGCCATAAAGCAAATAAAAAGAAATATATATATATATATATATGTGTGTGTGTGTGTGTGTGTGTGTGTGTGTGTGTGTGAATAAAACATCACTTATTAAGCTAGATAATTATTCCTCAAGAAGCATGATTATTCAAGCCTAACGGTGGTCAAAAGAATCAAATAATCTCCCTTAGTTTTATGGCCTTGTTTACTTGAGTCCTTAAACCCTAGGGATGTTTTCTCATCTGGTGCCCTAAAACCGTCTGGTTTGGGAGTCATCGGTTATAGGCTCGCTACATGGGTGAACTAGAAAGCCTAAGAAAACTAAAGGAAGAAAAAAAAAGAAAAAAAAAGAATATATATATAAATAAATGGCTAGATGGTTAGAGTTGAAATCCCAGAAAACTTCACTATCACAATGTGCATATTATCTAGGTTTTTATGAGAGATAAAATATTCAATTCAATTTTGAATTCTTACCTTAATTGAAGATAAGATCTTGCATGGAGACTAAGTTTAAGGAAGAATGATTTTTTGGTGGACTTATGACCTTAGATCACTTATATTTTTATAAAAAATATTTTGAAAACTTGTCTCTCTTTCAAAATGTGTTTTCAAAATACTAACATTTGTTTTCTTTCTTTATGGATTTTGTGGGTGCAATCCGCTGAAAACCCTCAGGAGACAACACTCCTCCTCTAGGGTAACCTTGAGGTTTAACGGCTTGTTGCACACGCTCAGTGCAATCGCGTCACCTGCGAAAGTGGTGTAATAACATTTGTAGTATAGTTTTCTTTTCTTGTTTTGCTCGGGACGAGCAAAAGATAAGTGTTGGGGTGTGATTAGTCTACGATTATGCATTATTATATCGCATTTCCCACCGATTTATGAATAAATTGTCGGTCTAAACCGTGTTTTGGTCTTTATTGCAGGTAAAGCAAGAGTTCAAGGGAAAAGGAGTAATAAGAGCCTAATTAATCCCAATTTATGGTACTTAATCTCGCATTACTTGGAGGCCAAGTAAAGGATTCTCTAGAAGATACATTGAACCTAGACTCCTGCGCATGTCAGACGAATATTCGGGTGCAAATACCAGAAACGGGATATACCCTGATAATTCTCGAAGCCAGAAAACCTGACAAAAACCAGGGATCTCGCTCCCTGGTATTGCCGCGAAAACGCGGCAATAGCCACGTTTCCGCGGCAAGGGAGTGGAGCCACGCGTCGATTTTCGACGCGTGGCCCCGTCTCGTCTTCTGGAACATCTTTGGCCTATAAATAGCCCTGCCGAGGGCCAAACTGAGGGCAGTCTTCGTTTTTAGGAGTAGGTGCAGATTTTAGGAGTAGTGTAGGTAGGTGCTCTTCATTTCTCTTGTATTTTCATTTCTTTTTAGATCATTGTAGTAGGGATGAGTGATTCATAGAGAGAGAGAGATAGAAAGGGATTGATGTAATAGATAGTGACAGTCTATGTAAAGGTGCCTCCTTTCTCTTCCATTGTAATCTCCTTCATCTTCTACATGATTTCTTGCTAACTTTTATTCTTATGGCAATCTAACTACTAACCACTAACAATCTAACCAATTACTTGATAATCTACATGAATCGGGTAGCCTCTATTAAGCCCTTGTTCTTGCAAGAGCCATTAATGGCCAATGATGATGGGTTCTAACATCTAACTTACTAACTTGCTAACCAAGCTAACTCTCTTTTATTTCATGCTTTCTTTTAGTAGTCTAATGAGTTGATGCTTGTATTAGCTTGATCTTGATGCATGTTTGAATGTGATGAACCATCTATGTGCCATGCTTTGTATCGTCTCTTGAAGCCAAGGATTATTGATGGCCGAGGATCAAAATGTGAGACAACTATCATAAAGAGGTTAGCATGGTTAGTGGAGTATTTAGTAGTTAGTAGCCATGAGTTTTCTTTTCTCTTGTTTTAGAAATCATTTTCAAAACTCTTTTCTCATTTTTCTATCGATGTTTTCACCGCCTTCTTAGTTCATCCTTGTTTCATCTCCTTTTCTACTTTGTTTTCCAAACCACTCTTCTATTTGGTTTTTACATCGACGTTTTCATCGCTCTCCTCACCTACCACATTCTGGATTTCCTTTTCCTTTTCTTTCACTTTCTTTTTCATTCTTTCAACAAAGAAGAAGTGTTAACAAATAACGTGAATAGAAACTGTCAATGCTTCTATCGCCTCCCTTCCCTGTGGATTCGACCCGTTAAGCCAATGCTATAACGGAAGTATCGAGGGTACATTAGCACATTCGAGCTTTTCATTGATTTTACATAAAACACACTTTTAAGTGCTAGTTTCGCCATGATCAGAAGCCCCTACTCCTCTTGCAACTGAAGCCCCTGCTTCTTTGACCCAATCAGAACCACATGTCTTAAATGTTCGTCGGATCTGGGAGCAGATGAGCCTGTTACCTAGGACCAGTGAGGAGTTGCCAAAAATTGAAGAACTGAATGCTGACATTCCAAAAGATCTTGATTTCACTCTTGTGATGTACAGTGAGGACGGTAAAGAGATTGGGTTCGTCCATAATGTCACTCAGTGGAACCCATCCGCTCTGCTGAATAATGAGGAACGTGTTGTTGTAGAGAAGTTCCTCCAACTGTCAGTCCTGAGGTTAACTTTTATCTTTGTCAAATTTGAAAATACACCTAAAGGGGAGTGAATAGTTGTAGTACTAATCTAGTGACAAATAATGTGGAATTAAAAATTTTACATTAACACACAGTGTTTAACCAAAAGTGAAGCCGAATTCCCCGTAAAGGGCTCTGGATCTTCTCCTTACGATTCCTCTAAACTAAGAGTTGAGATGCTTCAATAGCTCTCTTCGTTGAATACTAGTATGAGCACACAAACAATATCAAGCATGTATAGATATGATCAATAATAACAATGTAAGATATAAAGAGAAAGAGTTGAGAGGGAGGAAGATAGCCAAATGCAAACACAAGGATATGTTTGGAGGTTCGAGCCACTACTATACATCCCCACCTTCATACAGAAGGTTTTTCACTATCCACAAAGGGACATCTACCGAGAAATTACAACTTATAGTCTGAAGTACACAACTCTATCTCTCTCACACCTCTACACAAGAGGGTAGGCACAAAGCCAAGCACAAAATAAAGAAAAAGATTACAACTCGGTGATCACAAAGATCACAAACAATACGTGGTGATCCAATGACCACAAACAAAGCACCTCTCACAATACAAGATCCTATAGGATAGATTTTGAAATAAATAGCTCAAGTATGTGAGTGCACAAAGTTTTTGAAAAAGAAACACAAAGAAAACACTTGAGAAAGACTCTTGAAAGATATAGAAATGAAAAGTAGAACCTAGATTTCTCAAAACCTGTTTTTCTTTAATTTTTCAAAATTTTGAAACAAAATAAAGATGGAGAATTTTAGCACCAAAAACTTGTTTTAAAACACTTCAGAAAGTAGCCAATATAGTTCTTTAAAACTTGTTAAACATCTTGCTGAAAACTGGCCTCAAAAACCCATTTATATAGGCTAGACAAAAACTAGATATTAAGAATAGAACCCAGGCTAGATTGGTGGTGGACCGCCCGGTCAACCGGCCAATGGTCAATTTTTTAACAGTTGGAGTTGCCAGTTGACCGCCCCCAAGGAATAGAGAGTTTTAACTCTTTATCGGTCGACCGCCCGGTCGACCGCCCCCAAAAGAAACTTGGGTTGAGCCAGTCGATCGATCGCACTTGGGCATGTGCATGTGTGCACTCGGTCGACCGCCCGGTCGACTGAACCAGGCTTTGGTTGACCGGTTGGTCGACCGCAAGCAGCCCAAAAATAGGATTAAAAGGGATTTAAAACTTGACTTGATAAATCCGATTAAATTTCAATAATTCCCAATAAAATTCACAAAAATAAGTTCATATAAATACTTTGAAGTACAAATATGTGTGATCAAAACTCAACACATATTACAAACAAATGAACTATTTTGAGTTAAAAAAATTAAAGCATAAACCGAAAACCGTATTTTCCAAAAACCAAACTTCTAAATAGAAATCTAATTTTTCTATAAACTTGTATAAATACAAAAACAAGATATTGAAATACATTTGAAGCATAGAGTGTATAGGTAGAATCCAATACACATAGTAAATGATATATACTTATTTTTGACAACATATACTAAAATAAGTTTTGATAAAAATAAAACTTAAACATATGAACAAGATACATCAAAATAAATTTTTCTAAACATCTATGAACCATCAATGTATATGGATGAAATTCAATATACATATAAACTATGTAAACTTCTTTTGGTGAAATACATTCATGAAAATAAAGGATGTACACTTGATATATCGAAACTTAAAACTGTATACATGATAAACCAAAACACATGAACTCATAGAAATAAGTTTTTCTAAACAATAAAGCTCTAATACGTGTAGATAGAATCCAACACATATACAAACCATGAAATTTATTCTATATGGATATAAACGAAATAGATATAATCTTGAAAGCGAAATGGTTAAACTGAAACCAAAACTATTTATCATGAAAGTGATAAATAAATTTGTGTGTGTGAATACTTGAGTAATTTAAAACTAGACTATTCTTATACAAGATCTAATCTAAACAAAGCTAAACCAAAATCTTCTTGTCGATCTTCTTCTCCAAGACGACTCGATCCAAATACGATCCAAAAAGTGACGACTCCATCTCGAGTACTTGATGCGATCTTTAAATGCAAGCTCTTAAATCAACACGTGCTAGTTTCGAAACTTGACTTCGAGTCCTTTGTTGAAGCTAAACACCAATAATGATCTTGACCTATATCTGAAACTTAATAAACACAAAATCATCAGTAACATAACTTCATAAGTTAGTCATCATCAAAACTAGGGTGAAAGGCCTTCGGGCTAACAAAATTTTGTCTACTTCTTATACAAATTTGACTACATTTCTTGAAATATGTCAACCTCTATGTAACTTGTGTCTATATATATTTATTTTTGTCTACCTTCGTTAGATTTTTTCCACCATCTAATGATTATCTTTTTTTTCCTTAAAAAAAGCAGGAAAGAATATGTTTAATCGTGGAAAGATATGTTTATAACCTATAAAGACCTTCTTCAGATGTTGCACGGCTGTATGCTTGATGATAAAGTGAGTTGTGTACTTTTATATTCTTCTTTGGTTTGCAGAATTATAATTTCTTGAACTTATTTATCAAATATTGTCAGATGGTGAATGCGTTGATTGGCAGAGAGGTTCACTGGTTATAGGATGGTCAGCATGATGACCTTTATAGGAAATTTGGAATACTCCGTCTGTGGTTCTCTATATGTCTGTCCAACTTTAACAAATTATGTCCACTTTTATCAATTTCTGTCCACTTAATTTAATTTCTGTCAATTTATATTTTTTTGGTCCATTTATGCCCATTTTTGTCCACTTATATCTATTTTTGTCCATATTTTATTCATTTTCACTTGTATCGATTTTTATCTACTTACCTTACCACCTTGAACAGAACTGTTTGAGATATACTGGTAGTGTTGAAACCAACCGATGTTATGTTTCACATATTGAGCAGTATGTTGGGGAAGAGAAGCAGTTTCTGCTTATTCCAATCTGCAGTGCACTACATTGGCCCTTCTGATGGTGGACTTGCAAAAACAAGATATATGCCACTTCAGTTATGTCTCGCACGGAAAGTATTTCAACAACGCGAGGAAGATCAACCACTTGGTTGAGAGCATGGGAGGCCAACAAAGTCTTCAATCAAGCACTTCACATATCGTTAACTTCCTACGCAGCGACAAGCGGACAAGTATGCTACTTCCTTAAAATATATCTGTCTACCTTACATGAATTTTTGTCCGTCTTTGTCAATCTCTGTCCACTTTTCAAACTTTTTTCTACTACTTTCAGTGTTTGTCCAAAGTTATCAATCTTTGTCCACATTACTGATACTATTTTGCAAATTCCTACCATGCATATTTGATTGTGGACTATTTGTTTGGGAATATATAAGGACAATCGTCTGGGGTGGGGAGCTGTTGGCAGTTATAACCCCTGAAAGTCCATGAAGGTGTACAGCGTTGAGTTCTGTGCGAAGCTGCTAGTGGAGGGTGAAGTGATCAAGAAGACAGATCCTATAGCACTTCTACAGTTTCACTCTGAATAGCACCTCTTACAAAGGCGTGACTTCCTATCACAAGATTATATGTGATTTTAAAACAAATTTTTGTTGTTTGTACAAGTACAAATTAGAGTTAACCTATTTATATTGTATTAAGTCCACTGATTATAATAGAAAAGTGGATAGATTATTAAAGAAGTTATACTGATTATTACAAAAAGTGTAAAAATTATAAGAGAAAGTGAATATTTTATAAGAAAAGGTCGACAGAATCATAAAAGAGGTGGACAAAATATTAGAAAATATCTAATAAAGCTTCAGGTGGACAGAATACGGTTACAGTGGACATATTATTAAAAAAGTTGGACAAATTATTGAGAAAATGGGCAAATTATTTGAGAAGGTATACAAATTATTTGAGAAGGTGGATAAATTATTTGAGAAGGTCGACATATAATCAAATTTTTCATCATTTCCAGCATTACAAATGAAAAAAGCTCCACATTTTAGTAAGTTGTTCATCTATTCCAGCGTTACAAATTAAAAAGGTCCACATTTAAATAGGTTGAATGAGTTCTTCATCTATTCCAGCATTGCAAATACGCCGATTATGTCCTTCTCTCCCACATCTCCCACACACAATTCAAGGCGCGTCACAAAGTGATTGTTGACACGTCCCTCTAACGACGCTTTTTCGTTATAAGAGGTCTTATCTGGAGAGTCTCGTTTGTTACTTGTGTACAGAATAATAGTTAGGTCAATTTAGTTAAGTTGACACAATCAGCCACCAAATGAACAGAATACGGTTAAAGTGGACAAACTATATGCCAAGGTGGATAAACATTTACATAAGATGGACAAAATATTACCTTTGGTTTATCATAATCAGGGAGAGGATACAGAGTTGGAGTATAAGTCAGCTTGAATGCCTCCACTGTCATATGATAATCTATGTAATTATCAATACTCTGTTGCATGAACCGAATAACGGCACGGGCTTGCTTGCATGGAATGTGGGTAACATTCTATTCCCAGCAGGTGCATGACCAAAGTGAGGAACAAATCGTAACAGTACGCCAATCAAAAATTTCATAAACTTCTACACCAGCCTGTTTAATTAAAAAGGAAAAGGATACTAACATGTTGTGGTCCACTAACTTTTGCGGTTCAGGGCAGAGGAGAGTGGTCCATTTTTCAGCCATCATCCTTCTGCTGTTCATGTGTTCCATGATTTGAATGTGTATGTGGTCTACCATTTGCACCACTGGAAGCCACCTAACCTCAAGAATTCAGCTATTATATGACTCCGCACATTTTGATGTAATATGTTCATATCTAACAGAATATTACAAAAGTGGACGGAAATTCAGTTATGGTGGACAAAATTAGTTTTAGATAGACAAAGTAGCAGAGAATGTGGACAAAATTATATAGAAGGTGGACAGTTTTATGCAAGGTAGACAGAAAATAATAGATAGTGGTCATAAAATAAATACCTTATTCCAGAAAAGGATATATTTGCCCAATTTTCTAGTTTATATGACTGAAGCAACTGGTGCGCCCTTTCTAACTTTTCCTTCAGTTTCTCTACTTCTTTATTGTAATCCTCAACATTGTTCTTATAAGCTGCCCACTCTATAATTTTAGCAAATGCTTGTGAATTTGATAAATTAAAATCAAGGTTTTTATAAGCTTTCTTGTAACTATCCATTAGATGGAGCACACATCGAGAATGCAATGCATCAAGAAAATGCCGGTCAACTGATTGTAATATCCCCTTTTCTGAATCGAAGATGAACATTAGTTGGTGGGGTGGACAATAGGGCTCAGCCACATCTTCATGCAACATTTGTCTCAAACCCCTACGAAACCAATCCCAGTTCCCCTCGTCTTCGATGTCGCACACGCAAAATGCAAGTGGGAATAGTCCATTGTTGCCGTCATAAGTTGTAACTGTCAAAAGTGTACATTTGTATCGATCCTTCAGGAAGGTACCATCCAAAAATAATAGATGTCTGCAGTCGGCCCGAAAACCTACGACACAAGCATTGTAACAAACATAGAGCCTTTTGAACTAGCCGTCTACAACATCAATAAAATTGAAACTACCAGGAGTCATCTCCAAGACCTTCTGCTCGTACGTGCTGGGGGGACACTACCTACTAATGTGAAAAAAGTGGTCAAAATAGATAAAAGATGGATATAAAATATAAAATATGGACAAGATTATGAGAATGTAGACAGAATATAGAGACATTGGACTAAATTTACAAAAGATAGAATTAATATCTTAGAAAGTGGACATAATATATTAAAAGTGGACATAAAGTAGAGAAGGTGGACAGACTGTTTTAAAATGTGGACAGAATATAAAGAAGGTGGACAGAACTTATAGAAAATAGACAGAATGTTTATGAGTGAAAAATAATCTCACCAACGCGGGTTGTCATAAGAGTGTCATGCTAGTCCATACAAATTATTCTGCATTAACTCCTTTCCCCCATCGAACCTTCCCATGTGTGAGTGTCACTCCAAATTGAGATTTGAAATCTCTTTTAGCGTCATAGGGTCTGTATGTGGGCCGGTGTTTCAATATTGACTGAAGAATAGCTGATACCATTTCCTAGATGCTCTCTTATACCCATCCCATATCTCCACCACACGTGTGGACATGATTAATTTTTTAATAGCAAATCTATTGTTGTGTGCAATTCGAGATGCATGGAGCCTCCAAAAGCAGTCGATTGTCTCCTTATTTGAGCAGTTAACTGTGATCCTTCTTGTATCGTTCTCACAAAATCATACACACATTTTTTACAATGAGTAGTAGATTAGTGCCAACCTCACTTATTTCATATTGTCAAATTGTTGGCCAATACCAATAATATAACTATTCTACCAAGTAGGGATGCATATGGTATCATTCACCATGTCTCCTATTAACCACACGTGTTGATTGTCGTTGGGACCAATAATAGAGGCACCGGTGACCAAAACAATCTCTGATACTTTTGTACACAGTAAGAGTCGACTGCATGGAAGAAAACTGAAATTTAAAAGTCATGGAATAAAAGTAAATAAAATTTTGCGGGAAAAAACAACGTATGGAGGACAAAAGAGATGTATAGTGGACAAAAATACATGGTCGGTGGACAAACTTTGAAGAAGCTGGACAAATAAATATACTTGTGGACAAACTATGCAGAAGTTGGACAAAATAAGATCCTTGTGGACAAGAACATTTCATGGTGGATAGAATAATAATATTGTGAACGAGATGAGTAAACAAAAACTCTTTCGTCTGGCTTGCTTGGGAGAGGATTCCTAATGTCGAAGCGCCGTCATCAGAAAACCTTGTCTGTACATTCACAAGTGTGCACGTATACATACAACAAAGCTCAAGCAAATATTTGACATTCTTATCAGTGTTGAGCCCAAAAACAACATTGGGCTATTACTCAAATTTGTAAATAAGAAATAACTGGCGCACTAACTTCCATCTTCATGGCAGAAATACCAATCCTATCTTGCAACTTAAAAAAAGTTCATTCACCATCAGGAGAGCTAACAACACACATCAAAATAAAGTCATTTTCATTCAGAAAAGATGAATGAGATTCATTTTCTGATGAGGATACTATTAAAATAAAAGGATTGTGAGAATATAGGAAGAAGAGAGAATAAAGAGACAGAAATGAGAGAAATAATAAAGATGGTAGGAATCTATAGTCATTCATCATATTATATATGTTAGGATCAACATTCCCGTCAAACTCCATATCATATCACTATATTTCCTCCATTTACACAGTACTTCACATCAAAAAATCTTGTAAAATATGGATAATCCTGATTCAGATTCAGGTAGATAGAAAATATAAAAGGGTGGACAAAATATAAGCTCAACTGAGAAGAACACCTGAGCCGAATGACGCGCTCATGACGAGCATTAAATGCGCATCACGCGTGCAGACCTCTAGGCTTGTCAACTCAGAATTTCTATAAAGGGCAATGCGGGCATTACAAAAATATTCTTGCATATGTATTACCTTTGGATTAGGCTAGGGACCCGAAGTGGGTGGAAACTTGGTCAAGGGGTTTTTCCACTTTGTAGCAAATTGTGAAGACTTTTTCACATCAAGTTTCACACTAGGATTTATGGGAGGATCCCAACCCAGATTTCAAAGCTAGGGCAAATTGTTTCCATCAATGTGAGCTACAGCAGTTTGTGTGGACCAGTGTCCACTGCGGGGTTCATGAAGAACTTTGATCATGAAGAACTTTGATGCATCCGCGTTTGAGTATAACAAGTGTGTAGGGGGAGGAAGTCGAAGAGTCGACGGAGAAGGGAATCCAGAAATCAGCAGCAGCAGAACAGGAGTACGGTCGACCGGCCCGGTCGACCGTCGGCAGAAGCAGTGGCTCGATCGACCGGTCCGGTCGACCGACGTGCACGCAGACATGCACAGGTAGCGGTCGATCGGTGCGGTCGACCGCAGAAGGAGATCGGTCGACCGGGCGGTCGACCGACTGAAGTGCCCCAACTCTCGGTTGGGCACGGTCGACTGGCCCGGTCGACCGGTGCATAGGGTCAGTCGACCGGCCGGTCAACCGACAATTGGGTCTGCCTGTTTTCGGAAAAGGTTATTTTGAACTCTATTTAAGGGTTGTTTGGATTTCTAGGGTTTGGTATCTTGAGAGAGATCTTGTAGAAGGGTTTGTGAGAGCAATTGTGGAGGAGAGTAGAGCAGAGGCAGAACTTTCCCGATCCCCATTGCTGTAAGTGTATTGATTTGCAGAAATCAATAAAAACCCTCCCGCTTTCTTGCCCCGAGGACGTAGGCAACAAGGCCGAACCTCGTTAAATCTTTGTTTCGTGTTCTTTCTCTGGGATTGTTTGTTTGTGCTGTTTGTGGTACTGTTCTTCGTGCGTTGGAGATCTAGGATATCCTCTGTGTGGTTGTTGTCGGCGTGCAACAAGTTGTATCTGTAACGCCCCGATTCCACGGATACGGGGATGTCACTGCAACGTATATACGTAAGTCCGAAGTACCTTCCCGTATATACGCTAAGCATCAGTACAGACAAGAATCAGAGTACGGAAGCAGTGGTGCATTATACATTCCAACACATATATACAATTACAGGGTTATCACCAGTAGTGATTACAATAATACATGAATATCATATCACTAACATGCGCAAATGCGAGAGTACAAGGAATATACATGAATGAACAGTATAAAAGGAAGCTCGCATACAAGTATACAAAGAAGTACAAGTATGAAAAGTATAAAAGAGCACTCACGAGTTTGCTAAGGGGAAACTCGAGAGGCATACAGGGGGCCTGGAAGGATGAAACTCTGGACGGTTGTCTGGAGATCCACGCTACTGCTGCGCCACTCTGATTACACGCTCCTAGCTCCAAGATCTGGACGTGAGAATCCAGGGGAGTCAAATAATACTCCCCGGGCGAGTGTAGAAGCAAAACCAAGTGGTGAAGCAGGGTAAGCACAATAATGCATGTATCAAGTAGGAAATACTCAGGAGGCAGATAGGATAGAGCAGGTAAGAATAGACATGGCATGAGAATCATAAAACAGGAAATCCGAATAAAACCAATCCGAGCTACCAGGTAGTTATGACATAATACTCGTAAAACATGAAATCCGATATAAAGTCCGGGAAAAGCAAATACGGTAAGGCACAGCACAAATTCATAGCTATTTAAGATGTAGGCTTTGGTATGCGTCCCATTCCGCATACCTCTACTTACAACTTAAAGAGCCGGTTATTATGACACTTTATTATTACTCGTCTTACCCTGATATCTAGCTATGTGTACTAGCGTCCCAACACACATAGATCCATATCCGAGTAAAGCGAGGTTGTTATTGGAAACAAGCGGGGGTATCAACGAACTATGTTTACAGTGGGTCCCGTACATACCCGGGACCACGGCCCAGGATTGTTCCGTTGCTAGGTGACGGAACCTGCCGCAAGGCTAACAGGAGGGGCTTATGTATGCCCTATCATACAGGAATAAGGGAGCCAGCTCTCCCCTCGGTCCCCTGGAGGCCCACAGGTCAGACCGGAACATGAGTGCACAATACCTACTGCCACTGTAAACACGAACACATATCGATATCCGCATGTTTCCCCCGACCCAATACAAGTTGGTCCATTTTAAGAGTTATTAGTTTAATTATCACTTTACGGGAATAATCAGGAACAAGACATGATCAGGAATACAGGAGTACATAAGTACTATACATCAGGTCACTGCATGTAAAGCAGGAAAACAGGTCACTGATCATGTTACAGGATGATAAGTCAGGGTTCCCGTAAAGATGATAATCACAAGTCAAGTAATCATGCTGGGTGTAAAGTGATAGCATGACAAGATGGTGATATTTAGTAAACAACCAAACATGATAATAGATTGATAATAATCAGGTGGCAAGTTATGTCAAGTAATTGGTCATAGTCTGGGTAAGTCAGGGTACCACATAAGAGTCTTGTCAAATAGTAGCATGCCAGGTGGTCATGTGATAAGACACTAGATGTCAGGCGATATACATGTGTTAAAAGAAAGCATGCAACTAATAAGTCTGAAGTAAGGACAAGTGGTAACATGGAAGTGACTCAAAGTCCAACGACCACGAAGGGTCGGCCACGCATGGTATATGATAAAGAAGCAAGCATGGCACAAGCACAAGATAAAGCTACCCTAATACAAGTAATAGCAGGGCAAGTGGTAATATATCAGAAACCAAGAATACAACGACCACGAAGGGTCGGCCACGCATAGTATAAAAGCAATAAAAGATATATGGAATACAGTATATGATAACATGAAAAGAAATACTTATCGAGCCGATGAAACGGGAAACTCAAAGAGAGGCGAGATTACTCGCCTAAATCACCAACACGCCGAAAACCCGAAATCCACGAAATCCGGGCACGCCATAACCTGTGATATATAAATATGTGGAGAGAGAAAGAGGAGGGAGAAGGTGGGATTCCTAGAGAGAGAGAGTGATTTCTAGAGAGAGAAAATGTAGAGAGAGAAAGAGGGAAGGGGATATCCTAGAGAGAGAAAATGGGGATTTTAGAGAGAGGATCTAGGGGAGATTTCTAGAGAGAGATTGTAGAGAGAGAGGGTAAAGAGAGGAGAGAGGGAGGAAGAGAGAGAGTGAGAGATCAGGAGAGAGAGAGAGTGCAGGAGAGAGAGAGAGAGAGAGAGAGAGATGAAAGAGAGAGAGAGTGCAGGAGAGAGAGAGAGAGAGAGTGAGAGAGAGTGCAGGAGAGAGAGAGAGAGAGAAAGAAGAGCAGGAGAGAGATTCAGGGAGAGAGAAAGAGAGCAGGGGGCTGTTGCCCCCCTCCCGCTCACACACACACAGCGCCCCCCCTGGGGGCGCTCGGCCCGGCCGCCGGCCAGGCGGCGGCGCCGGGCGGCGCCGGCCGCCGGCAGAGGAAGAGGGGGCGGCGCTGCCCCCTCAACAGAACCACAGGAGGGGGCTTTGCCCCCCCTCCAGCAAGAAACCAGGGGGGCTGTTGCCCCCCTGCAACAGAGAGAGAGGGGGCTTGCCCCCCTCTCCGGCCAAGCACAGGGGCCCAGGTGGGCCCCTGGCTGCCCGCAACCGCCGGCTACCGCCGGCGGTGCCCCAGACCGGGGTGGCTCCGGCCACCCCAAGGAGAAAGGAAGGAGGGGGCTGTGCCCCCCTCCACAGCAAATGCACAGGGGGCCGGGTGGCCCCCTGGCCGCACCCAAGGGCCGCCGGCCACTGCCGGCGGCGGCCTGCCCACGCCGGGGAAGGCCGGAGGAGGAAGGAGTCGGCGGCGAGGTGGTTGCCGGCCGGATCTGGAGGGGAGAAAAGAGAAGGAAAAAGGAAAATAAAAGAAAAGGAAAGAAAAGTAAAGAAAGAGAAGAGAGAGGAGATGGTGGTGGCCGGAGATCGGAGGTCTTCGCCGGCGCCGTGGTGGTCGGAGGCGCCGGCGGTGGGCTGGTCGGGTGTCGCCCACGCAGGAGAGAAAGAAGAAGAAGGAGAAGAAAAGAAAAGAAGGAAAAAAGAAAGGAAAGGAAAAATGAAAGAAAAGAAAAAGAAAAAGAAAAGAAAGAGAGAGAGTGAGAGGGATGGTGATGGGAAGTGAAATAAATGAGGGGGTGAGGTGGAGTCGGTGGGAGTCGGTTGAGGGAAAAAGGAAAAGAAAGAAAAAGAAAGAAGGAAAGATTAAAATAAATAATAATATAATAATAAGGTTGAAAAATCGACTGTCTCCGAAAAATCCCCAAAAATACCCGGAGGTAGAAAACGTCATCCTGAGGAATAATATGAAATCGGTTTTCAGAAATAAAATCCCGTTTTCAAATTAAAAATCCGGAAGTCAACCGCCGATACCGGTCTACACCGGGTTGGCCGGATTTTGATAAATTATGAAAAATCCCAGAAAATGTATTAAAGAAGAAAATATGATTTTAAGAAGTAAAGTGAAGGCGAAATTCAGAAATTCAATTCCGATTGTAAACTAAAAATCTTGGAATCAGCTACTTACCGACTCCGGTGGAATTTTCATAAAATCAATAAATCCTCAGAAAAAGTATTTAAGTGAGAAATGTGATTCTAAGAAATAAAGTCTAAAGGACCATCTAGAAATTCCTAGCCGTGTGTGAATTAAAATTCTTGGAATCGGTTATCTACCGACTCCGGCGGAAAATCCATAAATTCGTAAAATCTCCAGAAAAAGGATTTAGGTAGGAAATATTACTCTAAGAAGAAATGTCTAAAGACTCTTCGAGAAATTCCAAACAGTTTGTAAGATAAAAATTCGGGAATCGATCAGCGGCACTGGTCGACACCGATTTTGAAGAAATTCATTTTAATTCCAGAAAAATCCAGAAAATCATATAAAATCTAAAATATTGGAAAAACGATGTTTAAAACTGAAATCGGTCAAATTGGAATACTAGAATGTCCAAATCGAATAATATTCTAGGATCGGGCCCTCGGTTCAGACTAGGGCTGCATCCGAGTCCACGAATCCAAATCCAAGGCAAAACAGTCATATAAGGAATTCATAATACAGAATAAATACAGGAAACAATTCAAAAAAATACGATCGAAAAACTGAATACGCAACTAAGTACGTATTCCGGGAACGGGGTATTACAATCTACCCACCTTACAAAAATTGCGTCCTCGCAATTTCGTTAAGGGGTAAATTGAATACAAAGGGGACAACGGTGGAATTTATACTAATTAAGATATGAAGCACTATAGGTAGGGCTCTCAAGTCTGAATAACACTGCTGAAGTCGTGGCTGTGTAATAAGAATAATGCTGCTGATGTCGTGGCTGTGCAATAAGAATAATACTGCTGATGTCGTGGCTGTGCAATAAATGAACCAGAATACCGAAGATAAAGAAAATCCTGAGCATAATAAGATAGCCAGATCAGATTCGATCGGGAGAATACCAAGCTTCAGAGAATTGGCGGAAGAGATCCCATAATAACTTTATTCTGAACTAGCCACTACCTCTCTATTCTAGTCATATCTTAAGATAGTATAAGGCTTCATAAAACCAAAACATAAAACCAAAACGGGGAAAGGATAGGAGAGATCAGGAATCCAAGGAAAAGATAATCAAGGAGGGATTTGAAATCAAAGGAAAGATAGTCAAGGAATAGATAACTCTGCACTTGCAGTTGGAATGTATAACCAAGACTCATGTATTCCAGTTGCAAATCTCTTTACCATTGATTTGCCTTCTGGACGTACTGAAGGGGTTTAGAGCCTAAGCTCTGATACCAACCTGTAACGCCCCGATTCCACGGATACGGGGATGTCACTGCAACGTATATACGTAAGTCCGAAGTACCTTCCCGTATATACGCTAAGCATCAGTACAGACAAGAATCAGAGTACGGAAGCAGTGGTGCATTATACATTCCAACACATATATACAATTACAGGGTTATCACCAGTAGTGATTACAATAATACATGAATATCATATCACTAACATGCGCAAATGCGAGAGTACAAGGAATATACATGAATGAACAGTATAAAAGGAAGCTCGCATACAAGTATACAAAGAAGTACAAGTATGAAAAGTATAAAAGAGCACTCACGAGTTTGCTAAGGGAAACTCGAGAGGCATACAGGGGGCCTGGAAGGATGAAACTCTGGACGGTTGTCTGGAGATCCACGCTACTGCTGCGCCACTCTGATTACACGCTCCTAGCTCCAAGATCTGGACGTGAGAATCCAGGGGAGTCAAATAATACTCCCCGGGCGAGTGTAGAAGCAAAACCAAGTGGTGAAGCAGGGTAAGCACAATAATGCATGTATCAAGTAGGAAATACTCAGGAGGCAGATAGGATAGAGCAGGTAAGAATAGACATGGCATGAGAATCATAAAACAGGAAATCCGAATAAAACCAATCCGAGCTACCAGGTAGTTATGACATAATACTCGTAAAACATGAAATCCGATATAAAGTCCGGGAAAAGCAAATACGGTAAGGCACAGCACAAATTCATAGCTATTTAAGATGTAGGCTTTGGTATGCGTCCCATTCCGCATACCTCTACTTACAACTTAAAGAGCCGGTTATTATGACACTTTATTATTACTCGTCTTACCCTGATATCTAGCTATGTGTACTAGCGTCCCAACACACATAGATCCATATCCGAGTAAAGCGAGGTTGTTATTGGAAACAAGCGGGGGTATCAACGAACTATGTTTACAGTGGGTCCCGTACATACCCGGGACCACGGCCCAGGATTGTTCCGTTGCTAGGTGACGGAACCTGCCGCAAGGCTAACAGGAGGGGCTTATGTATGCCCTATCATACAGGAATAAGGGAGCCAGCTCTCCCCTCGGTCCCCTGGAGGCCCACAGGTCAGACCGGAACATGAGTGCACAATACCTACTGCCACTGTAAACACGAACACATATCGATATCCGCATGTTTCCCCCGACCCAATACAAGTTGGTCCATTTTAAGAGTTATTAGTTTAATTATCACTTTACGGGAATAATCAGGAACAAGACATGATCAGGAATACAGGAGTACATAAGTACTATACATCAGGTCACTGCATGTAAAGCAGGAAAACAGGTCACTGATCATGTTACAGGATGATAAGTCAGGGTTCCCGTAAAGATGATAATCACAAGTCAAGTAATCATGCTGGGTGTAAAGTGATAGCATGACAAGATGGTGATATTTAGTAAACAACCAAACATGATAATAGATTGATAATAATCAGGTGGCAAGTTATGTCAAGTAATTGGTCATAGTCTGGGTAAGTCAGGGTACCACATAAGAGTCTTGTCAAATAGTAGCATGCCAGGTGGTCATGTGATAAGACACTAGATGTCAGGCGATATACATGTGTTAAAAGAAAGCATGCAACTAATAAGTCTGAAGTAAGGACAAGTGGTAACATGGAAGTGACTCAAAGTCCAACGACCACGAAGGGTCGGCCACGCATGGTATATGATAAAGAAGCAAGCATGGCACAAGCACAAGATAAAGCTACCCTAATACAAGTAATAGCAGGGCAAGTGGTAATATATCAGAAACCAAGAATACAACGACCACGAAGGGTCGGCCACGCATAGTATAAAAGCAATAAAAGATATATGGAATACAGTATATGATAACATGAAAAGAAATACTTATCGAGCCGATGAAACGGGAAACTCAAAGAGAGGCGAGATTACTCGCCTAAATCACCAACACGCCGAAAACCCGAAATCCACGAAATCCGGGGCACGCCATAACCTGTGATATATAAAATATGTGGAGAGAGAAAGAGGAGGGAGAAGGTGGGATTCCTAGAGAGAGAGAGTGATTTCTAGAGAGAGAAAATGTAGAGAGAGAAAGAGGGAAGGGGATATCCTAGAGAGAGAAAATGGGGATTTTAGAGAGAGGATCTAGGGGGAGATTTCTAGAGAGAGATTGTAGAGAGAGAGGGTAAAGAGAGGAGAGAGGGAGGAAGAGAGAGAGTGAGAGATCAGGAGAGAGAGAGAGTGCAGGAGAGAGAGAGAGAGAGAGAGAGAGATGAAAGAGAGAGAGAGTGCAGGAGAGAGAGAGAGAGAGAGTGAGAGAGAGTGCAGGAGAGAGAGAGAGAGAGAAAGAAGAGCAGGAGAGAGATTCAGGGAGAGAGAAAGAGAGCAGGGGGCTGTTGCCCCCTCCCGCTCACACACACACAGCGCCCCCCCTGGGGGCGCTCGGCCCGGCCGCCGGCCAGGCGGCGGCGCCGGGCGGCGCCGGCCGCCGGCAGAGGAAGAGGGGCGGCGCTGCCCCCTCAACAGAACCACAGGAGGGGGCTTTGCCCCCCCTCCAGCAAGAAACCAGGGGGGCTGTTGCCCCCCTGCAACAGAGAGAGAGGGGGCTTGCCCCCCTCTCCGGCCAAGCACAGGGGCCCAGGTGGGCCCCTGGCTGCCCGCAACCGCCGGCTACCGCCGGCGGTGCCCCAGACCGGGGTGGCTCCGGCCACCCCAAGGAGAAAGGAAGGAGGGGGCTGTGCCCCCCTCCACAGCAAATGCACAGGGGGCCGGGTGGCCCCCTGGCCGCACCCAAGGGCCGCCGGCCACTGCCGGCGGCGGCCTGCCCACGCCGGGGAAGGCCGGAGGAGGAAGGAGTCGGCGGCGAGGTGGTTGCCGGCCGGATCTGGAGGGGAGAAAAGAGAAGGAAAAAGGAAAATAAAAGAAAAGGAAAGAAAAGTAAAGAAAGAGAAGAGAGAGGAGATGGTGGTGGCCGGAGATCGGAGGTCTTCGCCGGCGCCGTGGTGGTCGGAGGCGCCGGCGGTGGGCTGGTCGGGTGTCGCCCACGCAGGAGAGAAAGAAGAAGAAGGAGAAGAAAAGAAAAGAAGGAAAAAAGAAAGGAAAGGAAAAATGAAAGAAAAGAAAAAGAAAAAGAAAAGAAAGAGAGAGAGTGAGAGGGATGGTGATGGGAAGTGAAATAAATGAGGGGGTGAGGTGGAGTCGGTGGGAGTCGGTGAGGGAAAAAGGAAAAGAAAGAAAAAGAAAGAAGGAAAGATTAAAATAAATAATAATATAATAATAAGGTTGAAAAATCGACTGTCTCCGAAAAATCCCCAAAAATACCGGAGGTAGAAAACGTCATCCTGAGGAATAATATGAAATCGGTTTTCAGAAATAAAATCCCGTTTTCAAATTAAAAATCCGGAAGTCAACCGCCGATACCGGTCTACACCGGGTTGGCCGGATTTTGATAAATTATGAAAAATCCCAGAAAATGTATTAAAGAAGAAAATATGATTTTAAGAAGTAAAGTGAAGGCGAAATTCAGAAATTCAATTCCGATTGTAAACTAAAAATCTTGGAATCAGCTACTTACCGACTCCGGTGGAATTTTCATAAAATCAATAAATCCTCAGAAAAAGTATTTAAGTGAGAAATGTGATTCTAAGAAATAAAGTCTAAAGGACCATCTAGAAATTCCTAGCCGTGTGTGAATTAAAATTCTTGGAATCGGTTATCTACCGACTCCGGCGGAAAATCCATAAATTCGTAAAATCTCCAGAAAAAGGATTTAGGTAGGAAATATTACTCTAAGAAGAAATGTCTAAAGACTCTTCGAGAAATTCCAAACAGTTTGTAAGATAAAAATTCGGGAATCGATCAGCGGCACTGGTCGACACCGATTTTGAAGAAATTCATTTTAATTCCAGAAAAATCCAGAAAATCATATAAAATCTAAAATATTGGAAAACGATGTTTAAAACTGAAATCGGTCAAATTGGAATACTAGAATGTCCAAATCGAATAATATTCTAGGATCGGGCCCTCGGTTCAGACTAGGGCTGCATCCGAGTCCACGAATCCAAATCCAAGGCAAAACAGTCATATAAGGAATTCATAATACAGAATAAATACAGGAAACAATTCAAAAAAATACGATCGAAAAACTGAATACGCAACTAAGTACGTATTCCGGGAACGGGGTATTACAGTATCAGAGCTTTCCAGGTTTCGCGTGGGATTTTCTGGCGATTCGGAGGGCATCAGGAGCTGATTCGGTGGAGATCGTGTGTCGATCTCAGATCAGCGGCAGTCTTGTTCGTGGGATCGTGTGTCGATCTCAGAACAACGCAAGGAGTGCTCAGGGAATCATTGGTGGAGTAGATCCGGTCAGAAACTCGTTCTAGGGTTTCATGAAGAAAGGTAAAAATCTGATTTTTTATCGAAGTTGTGTATCTATCTCCAGTTTAGTTTCCGTATACATAGAGGTTTCAGTTAGATAAATGGCAGAAGAAAGTACATCGGTTAAGACCATGGATTCTCATCCAAGGATAGACGTGGTGAAGTTTAACGGCACAAATAATTTTGGGATGTGGAGGTGTGAGGTTATGGATGCCCTAAATGCATCGAACCTTGAGGATACTCTACTTCTGAAGAAGAGGCGAGGAAAAACCACTGAAGAAGAGTGGGAGAAGATGAACAGGTCTGCGTGTGGCTTGATTAGATCGTGTCTAACATAAGACATCAAATATCTTGTGTTACACGAGACATCTGCTAGGCAGTTGTGGGAGACCCTTGAAATGAAATATCTGACCAAGAGTGTGGAATCGCAATTGCAGCTGAAGAGCAAGCTGTATGAGTTTCAGATGAAGAAGGGGTGCTCCGTGAATGAACACATCAACCGCTACACGAAGCTTCTTACAGACTTGGTCAATGTGGATGTCAAGATAGATGAGGAAGACAAGGCGGTAATCCTCCTGAACTCTCTCCCGGCGGAGGAGTATGAGACATTCACATTAACCTTCATAAATGATAGACAGACTCTGGACTATCATGAGGTGTCGTCTGCATTGACAAACTATAAGACGAGGAGAAAGGAGAGACAACCTTTTCAGTCAAGCTCGTCGGCAGAGGCGCTAGCAATAAGAAGCAGGGGTTCATCTAGGAAGGGCAATGATGAAAGAGGAAGATCGAAGTTCAGGTTGGGCTATAGGGATCTGAGGAAGAACCAGTGTGCCTTCTGCAGAGAAATAGGGCACTAAAAAGTGGACTGTCCAAAGTTCAAAGGGAAGAAGGAGTCGAAGGCTGAAGCAAATCTTGCAAAGGTGACTAATACTCAGAGGAGTAATTCACAGGCAGATGGATCAGATTCAGACTCATCAGGTTTCTCATTCTCAGTCATTACTCCCATCGTTGGACACTCAGGAGAAAAGGAGTGGATTTTGGATACAGGTACTACATACCATGCGTGCCCTAATCAGGACTGGTTTTCTAACTTTGAGAAGCTGGAGGGGTGTTCAGTCGTTATGGGCGATGATCACCCATGTATCATGGTAAGGGAGCTGAAGGGAGTGAGGTATGTACCTCAGTTGAAGAGAAATCTAATCTCTGTTGGAGCTTTGGAAGCATCGGGTATGGTGATATCTGTTCGAGATGGTAATCTCAGGATGATCAAGTGCCGATGGTGGTGATGAAGGGCATCCGCCGAGAAAATCTCTACTACTTGAAGGATAGTACGGTGACAGGTCAGGTGGAGACTTTCAGTTCTTCAGAAGATGGTTGCCCGGAGGTCTGGCAGGAAAAGGTCGGACAGGAAGGAGAAAAGTCTTTGCAAGCTCCTGCAAAGAAGGAATCGATGGAAGGTGCTGCTACCTGCAAGTTGGAAAGTGAACACAGCGTTCTGGACAAGAAGAAGGTTAAATTCAGCACCAGTACACACCGCTCAGAAGGACTTCTTGATTGTGTTCACGTGAGCATTTGGGGACCTGCTAAGACGACATCGCTTGGAGGTCACAGGTACTGTCTCTTTTGTTGATAGTGTATCTAGGCATTATTGGATATATCCCATGAGACAAAGTAGTGAGCCCTAAATATATTGGTGAAGTGGAGAGGAAGAATGGAGAAGCAGATTGGTAGGAAGATCAAGGAGCTGAAGATTGGTAATGTTGAAAAAGACATGAACCATTTCCTACGATTTGGTTAGAACACCGGAATTGTTACTCACTTCACAGAAAGTACAAATGAGTTGGCTAAGGAAGTAAACCGTTCCTTGCTAGAGAAGGTTCGGTGGTTGTTGTCTAATGCAAGATTGGACAAGTCATTTTGGGCTGAGGCGACTGTGTATGCTAGCCATCTCATGAATAGATCGACTGCGATAGGAGGTAAAGCTCCATTGAAAATTTGGTCTGGAAAAGCTGCTCAAGATCATGTTTGCTGCGGGAATTTGGAAGTCCGACCTACTTCAGTGCCAAGAATGGCAAGGTGAATCCGCGAGCAAAGAAGTTTGTGTATTTGGGTGTCAGAAGGAACAGCTACAGGTTGTGGGACCCCGAAGACAAGAAGATCGTGATGAGCAGGCATGTCACATTTGGAGAGACTTCAGTGTTGAAGTCCATCGTCTCTCAGCAGGTGGAGAGGACGGAGACCAAGGAAGTATCACAGCGGGTGGAGGTTGATGCTAATCCACCATCTCCAGTTGGTTCGGCATTAGAGAAGACTTCACCGGATGTGACACCGGGTGGAGATCATGTAGATAGAGTTGATGCTGAACAGGTTGAAGACATTGCTGAGGATGTCGAGGTGCTTGCAGCTATTGGAACCAAGGTGAAACCACGCTTGTGGGGAAGGAATCTTGAATCTCAAGCTTGTGATCGCGGCAAGCTCAAGATGAAGGCCGTTGTTCTCCATGATGGTCGTGAGGAGGTTCATATGACTCAGTCTGATAGGTTCACTGTTGCAAGTACAGGTACCAGTGTTTGAGCTTGATGGAGCTCATTTTAATAAAGTACGGTTGGCTTGATCCTTTGGGCAAGGTACGTAGGCAGCCGTAAAGGCGCAGCCATTTGATGATGCAACCCGTATGAAGCTATTTGGGTTCTCGAGAAGCTGTTTGGAACTTCACGTAGAGGTGAAGAGTTGTAGCCGATGGAACTTCACGTAAAGGTGGAGAGGCTTCACGTAGAGGTGAAGTGTTGTGGCCAGTTGGACTTCACGTAGAGGTGAAGTGTTGTGATCTCGATGAACAGGTTGATCTTCTGGTGAGAAGATGTTGAGCTTACATAAGGAGTGGTGTGCATCCAGTTGAAGCCGATGATGGTGATCAATGTACTCTACGCAGACTTGTTGGACCGTCAGCTGAAGACAGGTAGACTAGATAGAGCTAGTCAGTTGGAGAGTCAGTGTTGGCTCATGAGGAGTCTTCATGAGGTCGTGAAGTTGAAGTGTAGGGAAGGCATGTGTGGTGCATTCCAGTGGATAGCTGAGCTTCAGATTCCAAGCCGAGATCGTGTGTCGATTTTGCCGAGATCGTGTGTCGATTTCGTCCGGTGCGCGCAAGCCGAGATCGTGTGGCGATTTCACCAAGTGATAGACTGGGGTACGTTGGAGATCGGCTCAGATTTTTTTGGAAAAATCTTCACCGAGGTGGAGAATTGTAGGGGGAGGAAGTCGAAGAGTCGACGGAGAAGGGAATCCAGAAATCAGCAGCAGCAGAAACAGCAGAATAGGAGTACGGTCGACCGGCCCGGTCGACCGTCGGCAGAAGCAGTGGCTCGGTCGACCAACGTGAACGCAGACATGCACAGGTAGCGGTCGACCGGTCCAGTCGACCGCAAAAGGAGATCGGTCGACCGGGCGGTCGACCGACTGAAGTGCCCCAACTCTCGGTTGGGCACGGTCGACCGGCCCGGTCGACCGGTGCATAGGGTCGGTCGACCGGCCGGTCGACCGACAATCGGGTCTGCCTGTTTTCGGAAAGGGTTGTTTTGAACCCTATTTAAGGGCTATTTGGATTTCTAGGATTTGGTATCTTGAGAGAGATCTTGTAGAAGGGTTTGTGAGAGCAATTGTGGAGGAGAGTAGAGCAAAGGCAGAACTTTCCCGATCCCCATTGCTGTAAGTGTATTGATTTGCAGAAATCAATAAAAACCCTCCCCTTTTCTTGCCCCGAGGACGTAGGCGACAAGGCCGAACCTCGTTAAATCTTTGTTTCGTGTTCTTTCTCTGGGATTGTTTGTTTATGCTGTTTGTGGTACTGTTCTTCGTGCGTTGGAGATCTAGGGTTTCCTCTGTGTGGTTGTTGTCGGCGCACAACAAAGTGCCTCTGTAGGGGACCGCTGAAGCCGTGCCCTAATTATTAGGACGAACAAGACGAAGAAATATGCATGCGTTTTGTATAACCAACTTGGAATATGCATGACATGAAGTGTAATAAAGTTCTGTAGTTCTTTCGCCAATAATCAAGGAAATTTCTGAAGCAAAATCTATTCTAGATGCTTCAGCTGCCAATTTACTTCAACTGTTTATTCTTAAACTAAGTAGTGGTAACTAGGGTTCATAATGGTACCTGAAAATATAATAACCTGATTCCACCGGTAAGTCATTTATCGGATTCAGATCTAAAAGTTAGACCCGATATCCTTATCGAATCGGGTTTAAGTATGACTCTTTCTGACCCAAAACTCGAAAACAAACCAGAAAAAAAAAATGTTACAGAATGAAACATTTTAACTATGTTTAAATTGATAAAACTATAAAAATAAGAACTTGATTATATATTACAAAATATAAAAGTATTTACTTTTCAATTTGCGTCTAATACAATTGAAATACGCTTTAAAAAATAAGTTTAATTACAACTTGAATATATCTATTTAAAATTCAACTCCGACCCAAAACGATAAGAAAGAAGAGATTCTGACCAGAACTCGAGTCTAAATCTGAATTCCTTATTGGGTTCGAGTTCAGATATGCAATGGATCCGACATAAACCAGACCCAACCCTAGCGGTAGTCAAAGCGAGCGTCCAAGTAATCAATAGACATTTAGAATTCTATCTTCCCTTAATAGTCTACATTCACGCCCTAGCCTTGTTTGGTTAATTAGTGGAGTTGAGAGAATAAAATTAAAATTACATACGTATTGTCTTTGGGTGAGGATAGGGACCCGAAGTGGGTGGAAACTGGATCAAAGGATTTTTCCACATTGTTACAAATTATGAAAACTTTTTCACATGAAAGTTTCACACTAAAAGCCTAAAGACAATTTTTCCGTTCAGTTAGTTCTCGGTCTTTATTTAATTTGTCTTCATGTCATGAGAAGAAGGTTTTTTTTCCCTAAAAAAAAATCTCTCTCCTTCTCTCTTCTTTTTACATCCCTCTCCCCCAAAAACCAAGAAGATCCTTAACGAAAATAATAATAGAAGAGCTTAACTTGAAATAAGCTTCAAGCGGAAACACTTTGGTTTTTGATAAAAACACACCATTAAATCCAAGAAGGGTTGGTGGAAGGAACACGGTGATATTCCGTGCATTACAAGAGGGAAAAATATAACTCCTTCCTCACAAGCGAGGAACGGGGAAAAAGATTCTTGCTGGTTATGGACTTCGTTGCATGCAATAAGCATCGCACCAGCTCGTCCCACATGAATCGATGCAATATTTTTAGGATTATATGTATTATATTAAGTACACAGTAGCAAGTTGCGCATGGTCAAATGAAAGATGCATTATTTTTATATCAAGTACATGCTCGCATCTTGCGTGTGTTCCAATTTTCATTTGACCATCACAGTCTCTATTAAAACAAACTAGCATTAAAAAAAAAACGAAGAATCAATATGTTCATCATTTAGTAGACAGCACGCACCCATGCTCATTGGGTGACCTGTCATGAAGAAATACTGACAAAATAACAGTTCCTGGTTTTAATATTCCAATAAAAATTCAAAGGAATGACTCGTCATTCAACTTTTTAATCTAAAATTATTTTAAGACAAAAATCTAATGTAATTAAACTTACTGTAATATTATAATGAACATAAAACAAAAAGAAAGAAAAACTAGCTCGTAAGATTAGTCTAACAAGTCACTGTCTTAGAAGGCTGACGCATGCCCTATCGCTCGGGCGTTGGATCGGTCATCGTCGACCAGCAACAAATGCCCCTGGAAATACCAGCATCCTGACTTGAGCGTAAGCATGGCCCTCTGCTCAAACTTGAAACAGTCGCCCCCGAAAAAAGAAAGAAAGCAGGAAAATATTTAAGACAAGAAGAAGAATTCTTGTCTTTTTCTCGGTTGCAGTGTTAGCGCAAGAGAAAGAAAGAAGATGAGAGAAGAGCTGTGTTTTTCTAAAGGAGAGGTTCTATTTATTGCTTTGGGAACACTCTCGTTTCCATATCGTATCCCATGTAAGACTAAAATTATAGACTAAATGAACACAAGTGGGGAATTCAACCTTCTCAAGGGCTTGTGTTAACTCAAGTCCAATAGTCCCCCTTAAAGTTTGAGTTTCAAGGAAGACAATAAATAAAGTTAAACAAAACATAAAACAAACTAAAAGTTGGGCAAACTAATACTATAAATTCGAGATAGGTAGTTTGAGACTTTGAACCTACCCTTAGTGCATTCATCATAATCTGAGAGATATAATGAACTAAGTCTTGAATTATGCCTGACAAAAGACACACAGTAAGTCCTCATCTATTGAGCGAGCGGATTGAGTGTTAATGATCATGCTCACAGTAATCGACTGATGGGAGTTTCTAGGGATCAGCTTTATTGACCCCAGTGTTCAATCACTCTATTTGTTTTGATGATTTTAAAACTCATGTAGTTAGTGCTATTAATTTTACTTAGTATTTATAAATTCTACAGGTTTTCAAGAGTTAAAGTTTAGTTTCAACCAACTCATAAGTGGAGTAATTGAAGCATACAAGATGTTTCAAGTATAAGACTCAAGTGCAAGAAATCAATTTTGGACGCGAAGAAGCACTAAAAGAAGAATACTTATAATCTTGATTTACTCTTGATCAAATGTAAAAATTTAGTTTGCCAAAATCTAGTATAGATATTGGGATGCTCAAAGATACACACACAAAAGAATTATTTCAAATAGTTTGCTGGTTTTTCAAAATAAGGTTTTGCATTTTGAAAAGTTAGTGTATATATATGATGATTTTATATTCAAATATTTTATATCTGTATCTTATCTATATATACCTTCAGTTTATAGTTTGATTTACACAAAATATATAAAGTTTTATATATAATTTTAAAATGTTTAACAAAATAATTTCATCTTTTTCTAAGAGAAAAGAAAGTTTATTTTTGGGCACATGCCGGTCGGCCTCAAAGCAAAAAGTTTTGTCAGTCGACCGCCTGGTTGACCAAATTTGCACAGGGCTTTTTGACTCTGAGCTCGATCGATCGAGCTGTCGATCGCTAGCTCTAACTCAATTGAGCAAAACCTAGTCGGTCGATCGCCCGGTCGACCACTAGCTCAGGCTCAACTGAACAAGGCCCAGGTTGGTCGACCGCCAGCAACAGCTGTATTCTTTAGCCATAGCTGGTCGACTGACAGGCAGGAGTTGCCAGTTTTGATTTATACGGCTATTTTCTGGGTCAAACCTTTCTAGATTTGTTTCTAACGGCTGTTTTAGGTTAATCACATTTGTTTTCAGTATTCTTATATATAGTGGGACTGTAGGTAACCCGAATAACCAATTCCAAGTTTACAAATTGTTCTCTTGAACCCAAAATTCTTAAGAGTTATTCTTCACAAAAGTCTTCTTGTGCTTCCTTTTTAATCTCCTTCAAAGTTTTCTCACTCACACAATTTCTGAGCTTCTAATCTCCAAATTAGATTAAAGGGTTGTGTATTGAGAGTTTATGATCTTAAAAAAAGTCATCTTTTCTTGTATTTCTTGTTTAGAAGTTCCTTTAGTGAAAGAGGGTAAAGTTGTGAAGTTGCGGCTCCGGGATCCTGCGGGATCCATTGAGTAATTGTATTCAAGACAAGTGATAGTGAAAAGTTAGAATCCTCCTAGAGAGTGGAGGTGTGGACGTAGGTCAAGGACTGAACCTCGATAACACATCACTTGTGTTTGTTTGTTTGTTTTTTTTTTTTTTCAATTTCTCTCAACTCTATCTCCTCTTTCTTGCTTCATTTTATTATTATTGATATTGCCCTTGTGAGAGGCTACTATTAATTATTTTATTATATTTGCATTGCTAGTTTTAAAATCTTGCAGTTAGTTTTAATTTTCACATTTTATTAGCCATCACCTATTCACCTCCCAGGTGATTTCAAGCCCTGCCCCTAATCGTGGCCATCACGATTCTTATCATGTAGGTATGTTCTCCAGAGGTATTACAACTGGATATTATACCCTCCATAATTCATGCATTGAATTTATTAAAAGTTTTAACTTAACCTAACCAGTTGTATCATAGCAGCATCATCATCATATAGACGGGATTGTAGCTACACAATGCTACAATTAGAATATAGACATATTCAGGTCGATGCGTATTAAATAGACTTTATACGGTTCAAGGTCATATTATATCTTAACAGTTTTTATTTCAACTGATAATAGTTAGATGTTTGACTCTTCATAATCACATACTTACATCTCTTGACACCCTTTATCAAAATGGACCTAGAAAACCCTGTGGGATATTATAACTTAAAAGTTTTCATAAATTTATTATGATACAAGCATAAATGTCAATTTATGTTAATCCTTCCCCAACATTTGGGAGAAATTCAACAAGCATGAAAAATATTATCTCATTTTAATTATTAACACATTAAATTTTAATTCATGCATATAATTGATTCACATAATAAACTAGCCATATCCTAAATGTCAAGATCTCTAGTGTGCTATGAAAAAATTATGAATTCAGAAGTAAAATATTTTATATGTCATCCTTACTTTATCAAAACAATAATGATACCAAAAATTGAATTTTTTAAATTTATATTAAATGAATAACTGCAAAGTGATTCCTTGTCAAATAGTAAAACATCCTAACTTGCCTCAACTTTTATTTCCTTTAATAGTATAGAATAATGAAAAATTATGTTTCATCATGTGTCCACGAACCATAATAGAAATTACCTCATATCTCTCAAGTGGATAAGAGATTAATCAACATTATAAATTTTGAGATGAAAGTACATTTCGATACCTTATTTGATTGAAGAACAAAACATCATTTAATTGTTTGTATTTTATATATCATCTCTTATTGGAGTTGGAGTCCAATTCCACATTTATCTTTCCATAAGATATCTCAAAAATTTGTAAGTAAATAAATATTTTATCATCATCTATACAATCTCTTTAAATTCTCTAGGGATATATACAGTTGATAATACTGAAATTAATTTTCTATTCCTAAAATAAGACTTGAAATTTTCATTAATACAAAAGTATGAAATATAATATTTTCTATCTTTATTTTAGATAAGGATTGTCCCTATGCACTATTACAATTTTAATTGCAATAAATAAAAAAATACAAAATACAAATAAAATTTGTAAGTGCAAACTAATGATCTTCCGACAGAACAAGGTTTACTCTGGAGCTACATAACAAATTTCTCTAAATGAGTTATTTACAAGACTATATCTCACTTCCTTCAAAATTTCTCTGGAGTTCAAAATCTCTTTTCCAATCATAATATTATTATTATACATGCCTGTGCAACAAATCAAAAGTTCATTTGCTTGTTCATCATGTCTTTAAATATCATATTAGGGATACATATTTTAGTTTTTATCTCAAAGAAGACAGGACAACCCTTGTCACATGTGAGATGCACACGATTTAGGCTCAAACACATTTCAATTTTTTTCAAATTTATATGTTGTTTAGCTTTTCTAAGCATGTCAACTGTTATCCTATGCATATGAATTTTTCTTTTCAAATATTCATAATTATGTTTTTCAATTCCCTCTTTCGGAGCCTCATTTTTATATTTCTCGATTTGAGGTGTAGTAGACTAACTCATACAATTCTTTACTTCACTATACCGATTTATCATGAATACTTTTGCACAACAATAATCTAGTTGTTGTCTATTTCAATTATACAGTGTATACACGTATAGTGTATTCGCTATAAAATTAGTGCATAAGTTTAATTCTAACTTTCACAACTTAAATACAAATTTTCATAATTCTATTGTTGTTAAAATAATGAAGGCCCACTAAATGTAATCGTTACAAAATTTTTAATTATATGAATAATAATGCACTCTAATAATGATATTTATTTTTCACAACTAATATAACAACAACCATTAATATCTCATTAAGAGATAAATCATGCTAATAAAATTTTCAAATAATAAAACAATATAGTTACGGTGGGTAATTCCTAGGGAATTAATCCACACACTAGATTCGTGAAGATGAAAAAAGCAAATCATAGAAAATCCATCACAACACAAAGAATTACGTGAAAAACTCAAATGGAAAAAAACACGGAGAGAAGGAGAGAAATTTCACTATGATAATGGCGATTACAAGAGGGGTTTCTCTGGTGTACTAGGCTTTCTCTTTTGATTGATTGGTTAGTCGATTGATCGGTCCCCTTTCACGTTGTAAGGAGTCAATTATTTATATGGGTGGTATCGGTTGGGTAAGGTTACAGAGTCTAGCTCTGTTTAAATATTAAGTTTCTTAATCTCAAAGGTGGCCAGAGCAGAACGTACTGCTTTGAATAGGATGAATGAGAGTTCTTCTCCATCTGGTAGTCTGTGTCCAGCTGTAGATATAGATAATTTGTTCCCGAGTCATAACTATCAAATTGAAATAGAGATTTGGCTTAGAGATAAAGATTCTAATAACACAATTATTGGCCCAAAAGCCCATCACTTTCTTTTTGATCATGATTAACTCATATAGTTATAGTACTAATGATCATGTGGTATTTAAATTTCAGATATTCAATCAAGATCTTAGTTGGTGTTTAGCTTCAGCAAAAAATTAAAGTCAAGTTTTGAAGCTAGCACAAGTAGATTCAAGAGCTCAAGCATAAAATTGCATTAAGTACTCAAGGAGGAGTCTAACTCTACATGGATCGAGTTTGGATCAAATCAACATTGCGAAGAAGATTTACTCAAGAAGAAGACTTGAGTCAAGAGTTCGTAAGTTTAGAATTATGTAAAGAATAGATTAGTTTTGATTGCTCAAACTTACACACACACACACAAAAGTTTGTTTTCGGTTTAATTGGTTTACATTTTGTGTTTTGGTTTATAAAACATATTTCATCAAAAATAAGTTCATATAATTTTGTCTGTGTATCCATACACAATTGAGTTTCAAATATGTTTGAACAATTTGTTTTTGCATTTACAGAGTTTTGAAAAAAAAAGTAGTTTTCACTTAAAAGTTTGGTTTTCAAAAAATACAGTTTTGATTTCTAGATTGGAATTCTTCATCCCAAAAACAAGTTCACATACTTGTAATATATTGTGATTTTTAATCACATACATTTGTGTTCCATTGTATTTACATAAAATAATTTTTGTGCAATTTATTGAAATTATTGGAATTTAATGATTTTAAACAGATGTCAAAATGTTTCAAAAATATGGCTTTTAGGCTGAGCTGGTCGACAACCGACCACACAGTCGACCGACCGCATAGCTCATTTGTTCTACCAATCGACCGCACAGTCGACCGACGTGTACAGACGTGCACAAGCCCATATGACTTGAGCTCGGTCGACCGCAGCAGAAATCGGCTAACCGATCGGTCGACCGATTATGTCTGCTGAGCTCTCGGGTTTCTCGATCGACCGGTCGATCGACCGTTCTGCTGAGTTGCTTGACACCCTTTCATTGTTTTATCCATAAATTTTTATTCTGATATTCAATCAATATGATTCAAATTGCATTACAAGATAATTTCAATGGCTACATTTCTTATTCAATAATCGTTTTCTGATTCAAACTTTAAAGATGTCAAATATTGGTTTGAAATCAGTTCATGTTCTTAAAACGATCTACAGTTTTTTGATTTGACACCTTTCAGTATTTTGATTATAACTTTTTACTCCAATGTCAGATAGATTTGATTTAAATTGCATTTGAAAGAAGACTAAAGATCTACAAATTCTTCTTATATTCTTATTTTCAAATTCTAATATTTTAGACCTTTAAACTGTGCTCAAAGTTAACCTTTTGCACAGAGTGATCTCTGTACAGTCGATCGCCAGGCTCCAATGGTCAGAAATTTGACCGTTGGTCAGTCGACTTCAACAGGCCATTTCTGACACTTTCTGAACCCCAATGATTAGTTTTCCTTGGCCTATGTAAATAGGATTTTAGGGTGATTTAAAGAAGTTTTTCAATAGCTGTTTTCCCATCTTCAACAGAGTTTTCTCAACAAGTTTTAGGTGTTCATTTACATATCAAAAGAGAGTTTTCAAGAGTGCTTCTCTTGAGTTTTGAAAAAAAAAAATTTGAGTTTTTCTCACTCAAATCTATTTAGTTTTCTCATACAAGCTTGAGCCTTTCATTGCTAAATCAATCCTATAGGATCATTATTTGTGAGAGTATTTGTTTGTGGTCAATAGTGTTGATCACGAAATTCTTTCTATACTTATAGAGTTGGAGGTTACGAACTTGGCGAGCTTGCTGGGTCGTGTGTATTGTTATTCTTGCAGGAACAAGTGAGAGACTTACGGGTCTAAGAGAGTTCTTGAAGGAACTTGTAGGTGTTGCGGCATCGAGTGATCTTACAGGATCGATTCTAGTAGAAATGTTTCACTGTAGTGAAGACGGTGATATAGAGCAAGTGGCTCGAACCTCGAAATAATTCTCTCATGTTTGTGATTGCTTATCTCTCCCCCTCTTTACTCACTTGTACTTATATATCTTGCATGCTCATATTGTTCATATCTTTATATGCTTGATATTACTTGTGTTAATTGATATACATGCTTGAAAATTGCCTAATTGTTTAATAATATTTAGTTGTTTTATTTAGTGTAAAATTGTTAGTTTAATTTTTTTAATTCCGTATTCGATTAGCACATCATCTATTCACCCTCCTTTAGGTGATTACAAGTGGTATCAGAGCTTGGTGCTCTTGTTTTGGGTCTAACAGCGTAGAGTTAAAAATTCTTAGTTTGCTTGTCGCATATCTGTTTATACACACACATCGATTTTCTTACACCCCCTAAAATTGAAAAATTAAGATGTCTATGTATCTTAAAGCCCTTGGAATACAGTTTATCCTGCTACTATTAAAAAAATTATATTTTGTAAATGACAAATATCTTGAGGCTAATGTAAAAGTCATTTATGCTTTAAAATTAACCCTGAATGATGATTATCTATCTAGAGTTTCTAATATTAATTTGGCTTTTGTAGTATAGAATACTTTGACTCTCTTGGTGAACAAATGTAAAATGATAAGGAGAGAGACTCGGATCAAGAAAGTGACACTTTTGACATGTGCTAAACGGTCCAAGGGAATGACCCCCTTGACATAAATTCAGATTCCGAGCTTGATAATAATGATGAGATGTCATATGATGAACTTGCATTGCTTTGTCAAAAACTTCTTGGAAAATAGATTTGTTAAAGGTTGAAAACAAAATATTGAAAAATGAAAATGATTTATTTTAAAAGAAAAGGATTCTCTTCAAAATAAATTTAAAATTATTTCAAAAGAAAATGAACTTTGAAAAATCAAGTTGCTTTGATTTCTAAAGAAAAGAAGATTATTTTAAATAAAAATGAGTCTTTGAAAAAGAAAATTATGTTGGTTGAAAAAGAAAAGACTTCTATTTCTCTTTCAAAAAAAAATGATTTTGATTCCCATATATGTTATGTTTTTCATGCTCATATTTCTTTACCCTCTATTGATAAAAATGAGATTCATGTTTTGAAAATTAGAATTGATTATTTGAGTGCTTATAATAATTCTAGATTGGAAACCTTGTTTCAAAAGAAACAAGTTGCACATGTTCATGCACACACTCCATGGCATATACCACATGCACACCATGCTCACACCCATATGTATGCTAGTGTGTACACATGTACACATTGCGGCTGCAATGGCCATCTTGCAAAATTTTTTTGTGATAGATTAAATATTTCAAATTTTACGAACAAGAATGTTTGGGTTTCAAATACTACTAACCCCCAAGAATCCAAGAACATATGGGTACCAAAAATCACACCACTTGTTTTTCATGTAGGTGTGGGTTTTCACAAGACGTAAGAGAATTTTTGTCTTAGTGGTAGATACAATCAGAGCTTGATAGATAAATCAATGGATGCATCACTCTCAATGAGTTTTAGTGGGAAGATCACCTTGGAAATGGAGATTAGTTCAATCGGTTTTGCTAATTATCTCTACCCTTTATTTTATGTTTCATTTTATGTTTTTAAGCATATCATGATTTACTTATTTTGATTATATGATTAAATGCAAACTTTGTTAGAACATGTGTTGTACATGTAAAACTCGTGAGACACACTTGATTCTAATACTTTACATATTCTATTACTTTCTTGTGCTCATTTCATATTTGATTGTACTTGTATATCCTAATTTTGATGATTCTTGCATGTTATTATGATATATCATGTTTATAAAAAAAAATTCATATGAGTTTTGATGAGTGATTTGGAGCTTAATTGTTTTATCTTCATGAATATGTTTCTTGCATGACTCTTATGCACTCACTTTTTTATTTACTCATGATTTCATACTCATGAGATTGTATGTGCTTTATGAATTTTGAGTGATAGTTCTTAAGTGATATGCATATTTTATGAGATATATCAATTGGTTTATATTTAAAGAATCTTGAACTAGTTTTCAAAACTAATTTAAATTAGTTCTTTTTTTTTCATTCTATACTAAACTACTTTCAAATCATTATTTTTGAAAACTTCTACCCTAAGAGGGAGGATAGTTGGGTAATCATATCTTGTATATACTTAAATGACTATTGTTATAACATAGGCATGTAGGTTGGTGATTTCAATGAGTTATACACATGATTCTTATTATATATTATTTTTGTATAGTCATTCATGTTTATCTATATATGTATGCATTAAATTTTAAGTGGTATTCTATTGACATACATACATATATATGATTAATTGTGCAAATGTTTAAAGATGTCCATATATATTTTTATAGCACAATGGTTTCATGTTAAACTTGGTTTTACTTCAAATTCATTAATTTTGTTTTTAACAAGCTTATGCCTTAGTTTTGTGATTAATTAGAAAAAAAGATAAAAATTCTCACTTAGAATGATATCTATGTTTATATTTAATTACAAATTGGTTTCAATTTTGTAATTTATATCCTTTAAATTATTTATCCTTTTAATTGATTTAAAAAATTAATATTTCAATTATTTTCAAATTTTATTTTTTATATGTATTGCCCATATGCAAGGAGATTTAATGAAATATCTCTTCTATATGTAAATCTATGATGAGTGTATTGTATAAAGAAGAGCTTGACCTCTCTTCTCTATAGCATACACGTCTGTAGGGGGAGCTTAACATCTCCGTCTATACATTGTGTATTATGCTTATGTGGGTTAGAGTTTAGTCATCCTGTAACGCCTGGATCCCGCTGGTACGGAGACGTTACTGTGACATATATACGTAGGTCAAAAATACACTCACATATATATGCTAAGAATCAGTACATATAAGAATTAGAGTACAGAAGCACGTGGTGCATTATGCATTCTAACATAAGAATACAACTATAAAGTTATCACAGAATATGACACAATATTACAAGAATATTACATCATCGATAGGCGCAAATGCAAGAATAAAAAGAGATATAATAATGAACTGTAAAAAAGGCGCTTACGAGTCACAAAGAAAAAACTCAAAAGCTGAGCAGGGACCTGGAAGGAAAGGACTCTTGGACGGTCTGCCGATGATTCACACTTTCACTGCGTATTTCTGATCAATAACGGGGAGAATCCACAAGCTCCAAGCTCCGAGATCTGAACATGAGGATCCAGGGGAATCAGAAACTCCCCAATGAGTGATGTGGCGAATGTCAAGTGGCGTGCAGGAATAAGCACACGTGTATCGATAATTTGAGTTAAAAGACATGCATTAAAAATTGTGTCATGAGCACAGGCATGCCAGACATGAATGAGACATCAAGTAATGAGCGGCAACCAGAAATCAGTATAAAACAAGAAGCGATCAAGTCAGGAGAATAAGTATAATGGAATATGAGGAATATCAAGCAGGAGACCAGAAGAGTAGTACACAGGTGGTAAACTGAAAATATAATAATGATTAATAAAACCAGAAATCTGAAGAAAAACCCGATGAAAGCAATTTATGGCAAAATCAGTCGTATAACCCAGTTTGCAAAGCAACACAATGACTTATTATCTTGGCATCTTATTATTATTACTCGTCCGACTCATTTATCTATGTATGTGTCCTGGTGTATATCTCAAACACATACATCCATATATAAGTAAGTCGACGTTAGTTATTGAAAGCTAATGAAGACTGATGGCTCATACTTATAGTGGTTTCCGTCTTGCCCGAGATATAGCCTACGGATGCCTAAAATCACCCAAACACGCATATTCCAGATGCCTAAAAGCACCCAAACACGAATTGTCAGTTTAGTAATCCACCACTATAAGTAAGACATCATACCGGCATTCATCAGTTCCTCCCATTCTCAGCGTAAATTATCCTTTATATACGTATTAAGCATAATCATTCGATTACGGGAATGAGCAGGAGCATAACAGGTTTAGAAGTAACAGGAGTACATGCATAACAGAAGTACTTGCATAACAGGAGTACTTATCAGGAGATAAAGTACTACATTTCTTAATGTGATAATCATGAGTCAAGAGTTAAACATGACAGGTATCAGGTGTTAAGTGATATCACGGGCTCTTGAACGCGGGGGTGAGTCCCGCATTCAATAGCCAACACGCGAAAGAGAGAGAGAATCAGTAATTAAAGCAAGAGATAAGGAGATAGAGAGAGAATACGGGAGAGAGAGAATCAAGAGAGAGATGGAGAGACAGGGAGAGCCAGAGTGGGAGAGTGCTAGAAAGAGAAGGAACGCAGTAAAGAGAGAAAGAGGGACATGGAGTAAAGAAGAGAAAAGAAAGAAAGAAGGAAAGGAAGGAAGAAAGAAGAAAGAAAAGGAAAGAAAGAGGAGGGGAAGGAGGATGGCCGGCCTGGTCAGGCGGCGGCTTGAGGCCGACCGACGGCGGCCAGAGGACCGGCAGCCCAAGGGAGGTAGGTGGAAGGTGGTGTTGGTGGTGCAAGTGTAGCTAAGGGTAGTGGAGTTGGAGTTGTTTGAAGCGGTGTTTTGGAGAGCAAAGAATAGCTAAGATGGAAGAGTTTACCAAAAAGAGAAGTTTGATGAGTTGGTGGTGGACGTGGTGGTGTAGGTGGTGGTGGAGATGGTGGAGAAGGTAATGGTTATGGGTGGTCAGTGATGAAGAAGAAGGTTGGTGGTGATGGTGGTTTAGAGTTGGTGTTTGGGGAGTTGTTGCAGAGTGAGAGAGAGAAGGCGGTGGCTGGAGTGGGGTGGTTCACGGAGGTTTGCCGGCCAGGGGAGGCGGGTGCTGCTATTACTGCCGCTTGTGTGTTAGCTAGGTGAAGAAGAAGAAATGAAAAAGATGATATAGAGAGAATGGGGGTGTGAATACACACACACATATGTATATACTTATAAAAAGAGAGAGAGTGTGTGGGGTAATAATGAGACACACGTCTCATTTAACCAGACCCGTGTAAAATGAGCTCAGATGCGGGGATGAGGTCCGCGTCTCAAATGCTGGAGCTTCGCGTTTGCAGAGGAGAAAGAAAGAGAGGGAGATGTAACAGATGGTGATTTTGATTGATTGAGAAAGAAATTAAATGAAGGAGAGAGGGGAATCTTTGCGTCTTATAAACCATATCCGTGTCTGATTGAGTTGAGCTCAGCTGAGGTATTGAGGTCCGCATCTAGGTACGAGCTGAATACTCGTCATAAATAAGGAGAGAGAAAAGTGATTGGGATATTTATTGAGTGGCTGAAAATTTTTGAGGAAAATTTGAGGAAAAAGAAAGGAAAAGAAAAGGAAGGGAGATTTTGAGCAGATAAGGAAAATTGAAAATAACAGGAAAATAACTGGATAAAATTCTGGAATCGGGGAAAACTCTGAAAACTTCAGAAAAGCTCGAAAAATAAAGTAACTCGAAATGATTCTCTAAAATTCAAAAAAATAGTAAAAATTATTTTAAGACACATGGTGAAATCAGATTTCAGAAATTCTGTATTATTTTCAAAATAAAAATTCTTCTATCTACCGGCAATACGATTGACACCAAATATGATGGAATTTTGATAAATTCAAAAAAATATCCAAAAATACATTTAGATAGAAAATATGATTTTAAAAAATAATATGAGAGCAGTTTTTAGAAATTCAATTCTGGTTGTAGATTAAAAATCTGAGAATCGATTAGCAGCACTGGTCGACACCGATTTTGAAGATTTATAATTTAATTCGAAAAAATTTCAGAAAATCATGAAAAATCTAAAATATTAGAAAAACGGTGTTTGAAATGAAACCGAACAAACTTGATTACCAGAAAGGTTAAATTGATTAGTATACTGGGATCAGGGGTCCCGATTCAGAGTAGGGTTGACTCCGAATCCACGAATCCAGATCCAAAGCAAAATAATCATATAGATAATCATAAAACAAAAATAAATATAAAAACTAAATTAAAAAATATGATCGCAGAAATCAAATGACATCTCTAAGTACGTATTCTGGTAGTGGGTGTTATACATCCCTTCTCCATATAATGCATGCATGCAGGGGAGTTAACTTGAGATCTCTTCTCTTCATAGATTTATATCGCATATATATTTACTATATTTTCTTTTCCTCCTTGTTGATGAATTGAAAAAAAGGGGGAGAGAAATTTAGAGTTTATATATGCATGTTATGTTTGTGTTTATGCATATATGTCTATATTTGATGTTTAGTTATGAGCTTCATTAAATATCTTGTTGTTTATTTGTTATGCATGAGTCGAGGAGGAGCTTTACAAAGCATATCTTTAATTCATGCATATACAACTCTATGAGTTTTGTCATCATTAAAAAGGGAGAGATTGTTGGCTCAAAGGCCCATCACTCCAGTTTTGATGATGATTAACTCATATACTTATAACACTAATGATCTTGTGGTATTTAAATTTCAGATATTCAATCAAAATCTTAGTTGGTGTTTAGTTTCAACAAAAAATTAAAGTCAAGTTTTAAAACTAGCATGTGTTGACTCAAGAACTTAAGCTTAAAGATTGCATCAAGTACTCAAGGAGGAGTCTAACTCTACATTGATCGAGTTTTGATCAAGTCAACATTACGAAGAAGATTTATTCAAGAAGAAGACTTGAGTCAAGAGATTGTAAGTTTAAAATTTATGTAAAGAATAGATTAATTTTGATTGCTCAAGATTACACACACACACACACAAAGTTTGATTTCGGTTTAACTGGTTTACGTTTTGTAATTTGGTTTACAAAACGTATTTCATCAAAAACAAATTCATATCATTTTTCTTGTGTATCCATACACTATTGAGCTTCAAATATGTTTGAACAACTTGTTTTTGTATTTATGAAGTTTTTTAAAAAAAAAACTACTTTACATTTAAAAGTTTGATTTTCAGAAAATACGGTTTTGATTACTAAATTGAAATTTATCTCAAAAACAAGTTCACATGTTTGTAATATGTTGTGTTTTTTTATCACACATATTTGTTCTCTATTGTATTTACATGTTTGTGAAATTTATTGGAATTTTAATTGGTTTTAAAAAGTGTTAAATGTTTCAAAAATACAGCTTTTGGGTTGAGCCAGTCGACCGCACGACCGACCGACCGCAGAGCTCATTTGCTCTGCCAGCCGACCGCACAGTCGACCGACGTGCACAGACGTGTATAAGCACATGTGATTTGAGATCGATCGACCGACCAGTCGATCGCAGCAGAGATCGGCCGATGGATCGGTTAACCGGCTATGTCTGCTGAGCTCTCTGGTTTATCGATCGACCGGTCAGCCGACTGTTCTGCTGAGTTGATCGATACCCTTTCAGTGCTTTAGAAATAACTTTTTATTCTAATATTCAATCAATATGATTCAAATTACATTACAAAAATAATTTCAATGGATACATTTCTTATTCAATAATACATTTTTGAATCAAAAGTTAAAGATGCCAAATATTGGTTAGAAGTCAGTTCCTGTTCTGAAAACAGTTTACAGTATTCTGATTTGACACCTTTCAGTATTTTGATCATAACTTTTTACTGTAATATCAGATAGATTTGATTTAAGTTGCATTAGAAAGAAGACTTAAAGATCTACAAATTTCTCTTTTTGTATTTCTAAATTCTAATTTTTAGACCTCGAAATTGTGCTAAAAGTTGACTTTTTGCACAAAGTGATCTCTGGACGATCGACTGCCCGGTCGACCGCCAGGCTCTAACAGTCAGAAATTTGACCGTTGGTCCGACAGGCCATTTCTAGCACTTTCTGACCTCCAATGGCTAGTTTTCCTTGGCCTATAAATGGGTTTGTTGGGTGAGTTTTAAAGAAGTTTTTCAAGAGCCTATTTCCCCATCTTCAATAGAGTTTTCTCAACAAATTTTAGAGCTTCATTTACATATTAAAAGAGAGTTTTCAAGAGTGCGTCTCTTGAATTTTTGAAAGAATTTTCTTAAGCTTCTCTCTCTCAAATCTATCTAGTTTTCTCACATAAACTTGAGCCTTTCATTACTAAATTTATCCTATAAGATCATTGTTTGTGAGAGCATTTGTTAGTGGTTAAGAGTGTTGATTACAAGGTTTCTTTTCTTGTACTTGTAGAGTTGGAGGCTGCTGCGAGCTTGCGGGTTCGCGTGTATTGTTGTTCTTACAAGAACAAGTGAGGGACTTGCGTGTCCAAGAGAGTTCTTGAGGGAATTTGTAGGTGTTGTGGCATCGAGTGATAATGCGGGATCGATTCTAGTAGAAATCTTTAATTGTGGTGAAAATGAGGACGTAGAAAAAGTGGCTCAAACCTCGAAACAATTCTCCCGTATTTGTGACTGCTTATTATAAACTTTCTAAAAATCATTAAAGATAAGTCATCAGACGCAAACCTCCTAACGCGAAGGTCGTGTCTCAATTAAAACGTGGACCTTGCGTCCAAAAAGAAACGTGGATTTTAGACGTGGGCATGAGGAACCCCACGTGTCACTTCAAACGCGAGTCTGAGTAACTCCGCGTCTTATTTTAAGCGCAGGTCTGAACAACTCTGCGTTCCACTTCAAACGCGGTTTGAAAAACCCCTCATCTCACTTTCAAATGCAAGTTTGAGTAACTCCACGTCTTATTTTAAGCGCGAGTTTGAGCAACTCTACGCTCTACTTCAAACGTGGGTCTGAAGAACCCTGCGTCTCACTTCAAACGCGAGTCTGAGTAACTCTGCATCTTATTTCGAGCACAGTTCTGGGTAACTCTGCGCTTTACTTTAAACGGGGGTCTGAGCAACTCAAGGTTCTGACAGAAATGCGGGTTTAAGCTCTGCGTTTATACAGACGCAAGGTCCACATCCAACGCGACACTCGTGTCTCTGTTATAACTGATTTTCATTACTGGATCAATTAACTTCCCATATAATGTGAGAGTTAATCCCTGTTATGAAGAGATTTTAGGGGACCATGATACCCCTATGACTCCTTATAAATAGCCTGAGGAGCGATGAAGAGGGGGGAGGACTCTTTTTAGCAGAGAAGAGAAAGAGACTTTTTAAGATTGAGAGGTGAGAATTCTCAAGGTTAAAGATTCTTATTTTTCTCTTTCTTGTTTAAAAATTTAAAGAGAGGAGAAAAAGAGTAATCAGTGGACTCTAAACACTTAATGTATTAAACAACAGAGCTCCTTCCTGATTAATCTTTGAGAGCATCTTGCATCCCGAAAAGAAGCTTGTCATTCGACCGGTCAACAGAGAATAAGAATCACTCTCCATTGTCACATGAAGAACCCAGCCTTAAACAAAGGGAGAACTACTTATTCTCCCTTATTTTGTAATAGGAATCATTCTGTTGCAAATTTTCATCTACTTAAAGAAATTTTACTTTGCGCTATATTTTTTTTCGACCAAACAAAAGATGACGACTCTGCTGGAGACTTCTTTCTCTACAGACGAGAATGCCGTGGCACAAGACGATATCCAGCTTCTTGGTAAGACGGTGGAATCTCTTGTCATTAACCTTGACCAAGGAAAGTTTGAAGAGTTCCTTTCCTCAAACTCCGCCAGCCCCAAGGCAATGCGGCACTACCGCAAAGTCTCTTCTGAGACTCGCTCTCGAATCTCTTCAGAGATTAATCTCAGAGTGGTCCGCACCAATACTCATAGTGAAAGCGGTGCCACTTCTAACGAAGCTCTGAAAATCTCTCATGCAGCCTGTATCAAAGTCCCTCAGGGAACTCGCAGGGCTAATGCGCCAGCACACGATCGAAGTGATGGTGAAGACTAATTCTGCCATCTTTCTCCTCTCCAAAATCTGCAGTTCCAGATTGTCGAGAGTTCCCAACAACCCTTGCAGCTCAATCGGAATGCTTAACATCGATGAAGGCGTTGTATTCGTCGACAACAGATCAAAAATTCTGTAGAAGCAATCTGTTTTGCAGAATCAGAACACGAGGTTCACACCCGCGTTTCTCTCAAACAATGTGAGGACCGCATTTCTATTCCAGAAGCGAGTCCCATACTCTTCAAAAATGTGAGGTCTGCATCCAACGCGAGACCCGCATTTCTGATTCAAAACGCGAGACCCGCTTCTGCCTATTTCAGAAAGCGACTCCCGCATTTCTAATTCAAAATATGAGACTCGCGTTCTGAGACAAGCTCAGCCAATGCTGAATATTCGCGTTTCAACACCACACAAGGTCCGCATTTCAACAAAGAAACATGAGACCCGTGTTCAGAATGGCATGTCTTTAAGATATAAAAGCCAAAAAGCCCCCACTCCTAAGGTTCGAGGCTAGTTCCTCAGACGTCCCCGTGACAGACCTAAGGGACTACTTGATAAGGAAGAGAAGTGTCCATCAAATCACTTCTCAATATCACTGCGAGCGGCTCATGTCAGCAGTACTCTCTGATTGCCATTGTAGCTATTTGTAAGATCACCTAGAGGGGGGGTGAATAGGTGATGGCTAATCTAATGGTCACTTGTGAACAAATAATGCGGAATTAAAACTAAGTTGACCAAATTAAAATTTCTTTTAATTAAACACTTATGTATAACTCAAGAGTGTTGCCGAATTCCCCTTGCGAGGCTCTGGACAAGCTCCTCTAGATTCCCCTTGAATGGGTTGAGGTGCCGCGTTGGCTCTCTTGGTTGAATACTAGTGTTAACAACAATCCCAAGCAAGTATGTATATCAATTATGAGCACAAGGGAATATATCATGCATATATAAGATGAACACAATAAATTGAATGCAAGATATAAAATAGAGACAAAGAGAGAGAGAGGGAAGAGTAAGCAATCGCAAACACAAAGGGTTTGTTTCGAGGTTCGAGCACACTTGCTCTACATCCCCGCCTTCGACACACGAAGGATTTCCACTATGCAAGATCCCACCGGATCTCTCCTCGGTGCCGTACACCTACAAACCCTCGGACTCCCAAGTCCCGTACACACGCAAGCCACCGACTCGCCGAGGCCGTACCTTTACCACCAAGAGTTCACAACCGAACTCCAACCACAACGAGCACACTTGCCCGCTTCCTCAAATACAAAGGAAGATCTTTGGTGATCACAACACTTTGATCACCTTACAAAGCTCTCACTACAACTCTCCTATAGGATAGATATATCTATGGATGCTCAAGTGTAGTGTGAGAAATCAAGGAAAGAAAGCTTTGGTAGAAAACACAAGAAATCACTTTAACACTCTCTTGATAAAAACTCCCTTTTGATTGGAAGTATTTGCACTAAAATCTTGTGGAGAAACTCTTCTAAAAGTATCAGAAAATCTGCTCAAGAAGTCTCAAAAATCTTCTACCTAAAACAAGTGACAAGACCCCTTTTATAGGGCTGCCAGAAAATAGAGCCGTTGGGCTCCTGTCAGTGCTGTCGGTCGACCGCCGGTCGACCGGCCAACGGTCATTTTTCTGACCGTTGCAGCCACCGGTCGACTGGTGAGTCGACCGCTCTTCTGGAAAGAACTGTCGGTCGACCGGTCCGGTCGACTGGCATTTTCCAGAGAGTAACAGGTTTGGGTCGGTCGAGTATCGGTCGACTCCGGTCGACTGATACGCACATGCACAAAAATTGTGCATGTCGGTCGAGTGCCGGTCGACTGCCGGTCGACCGGTCACTGAGAAATTCTGAAAAATCAGAACTTCCAGGACCTGGAAAATTTGGATTTAGGTTTTGGGTCTTGGATAAAATGTTTTGGTCTTGAAAAATCATAGAGTATGAGCATGTGTCATACTACTATCAAGGTAAAATACTTGGTAAAAATTCTTTTAATAAAAACCTAATTTTCCATGAAATGTTTTTCCAAACCTTTATCAAATACAAAAAACAAGATATTTGAGTCCATTTAAAAGCATAGTGTGTATGGATATGATCCACTACACAATCAATATGAAATATCTATGTTTTTGAAATCTAGTATACAACTTGGTTTTGGTTAAAGAAAATACATGATAGAAATACCAAAAACCAACAAATATTTTGTCTCAAAGAAAAATCTTTTTCCAAATAAAAATTCTTTTCTAAACAAAATCTTTTATGAAAGCACTTTAAATCAAGAGTTCTAATCAAGAGTGTGTGTGTGATATAGACTTGAGCAATCCACCAACTATCTATCCTTTACATTTTTACTAAAACAAAAATACAAATTCTATACCTAGACACAAGTCTTCAACTTCTTGAAGTCTTCACTTGAAGGCTTCTCATCTTCTTGACTTGGTCCAAGCTTGATCCAAAAACTCCTTGGATCACCACATGCAAGCTCCAAATCTTGTTCTTTTATCCTTTGTTGAGCTATGCACCTACTAAGATCTTGATCATGAATCTGTCACTAATTAGCACAAGATCATTAGTAAATATAACTTCATGAGTTGATCATCATCAAAACTAGGGCGATAGGCCTTTGGGCCAACAATCTCCCCCTTTTTGATGATGACAAAACTCATGAAATTATATATGCATGGATTAAAGTAAAGCTTCAAAGAAGCTCCCCTTAACTCATGCATACAAGATATGGCAATAAAAGCACATGACATGTATGCAATGTAGGAGATGCAATCATATAGATCAAATCATAAATCAAATCTTTTGCTCCTAATTGCAAGACAACATATATGCATAAATACAAATCTTACTCCCCCTTAAGTAAGGAAATCATGAAATCATGCATATAAAATCACAAATTCTTCTCCCCCTTTTTGTCAATCATCAACAAAGGGTTCAAAGAAAAATACATCAACCAAATTTTTCTCTCCCTTTTTGTCAAAAACAAAGAAATCAAGGAGGGTAAATTCAAATTAATCAATAAAATTTATATGCGATATAAATTCATGAGGAGGAAGACGTTAAGTTAGCTTCCCGACACATATACATTACATGAAAGAGGGATGACAAGCCCTAATTCACATAACGTATAATATGTCATGCATAAGAGGAGATGTGAAGCTCCCCCTACACACGTATATCATATAAAGAAGAGTTGTCAATCTCCTCAATTTATAATATACTCAACATGAATCTATATGTAAGAGAGATGTTAAGCTCTCCTTGCATATAGACAATACAAATCAAAAATTTTGAATTTTTTCTTATGAGAACAAAATTTTGAAATATCTTAAAATACAATATTTTCTTTTAAGGTACCAAATGTAGAACAACCAAATTTTGAATTTTGATACCAATAATGAAATACAATGCATAAGCTTGAAGATAAATAAGATTTGAAGTAAGCTTAGCATTAACAACTTTGTGCTTAAAAAATAAGAGTCAATTTTAGCTAAAGCACAAGTACAAATCATGTATATGTATGAAAGGAGTATATTAATTGAAGTAGATACATACATATATGAAAGAACAAAATATGAGTATATACAACAAGAGTCAAATTGATACCAATTGAAAATATCCAATGATACCAATTGAAAAGTAAGCATAAGTGTATACATCATATAATCTACCATATGAAGAATTCGAACTAGTTAAATGAACTTGTTTTAAGAACTAGTACGAGATCCTTCCATCAAGGAATAAGTTAAAAAGTTTTTCATGAAAGATCAATGAAACACAAGGCACTAAAAAGCACTCTATCCATAAAGTCCATATCAAAAAGAAGTGAGTGTGATAGTGTTATGTGAAACATGGTATCATGAAAGTTGCAATAAAACTCAATATTCCTTAAAATCATAAATTTTGAAAATACGAAAATCATTACAAATTTTATATATGAAAATCATCAAAATTATATTTCATAGCATATGTATGTTTTGACAAGACATTAAGTATACATACATATCCCCAAAATACAATTGAGTCCTCATAAATAGATTTGCATGAAAAGCAAATGACTCAAGGGTTATCCATGTATATTTTAATGTTTTGGCAAAAGAAACTTATACATGAAATGAAATCACATGATCAAAACATAAATCCAATTGGGAATACAAGTTTAAGAATGTAATGATCATCAACACAAGGCTATACTAGTACATCTAATAGGCACAAATAAGCATTCAACCCAATCATATATAGATTTATTTGTGGTCCATAAGGTGTACAAGTATAAATCCAAGTGTTGACAAATACTAACATCTAAACTAATATTCAATACAATGTAGCATCAAAAATTTTGAAATCACAAAAGAATTTATCCATAAAATAGAATCATGTGCAATACTTGAAGAATAGATAACTAGTTTAAATAAATTTTTGACAAACTAGTTAAAGATCCTTCATAAAATAAAAAATCATATGTTTTTCATGAATAATACTAAATACATAAAAGTTCAAGCACTCATATTCCATAAAGCTCCAAATTATATATTTTCTTAAAGATAGAGTGTTCAAAGGTTATGTAAATAGTATCTACATGAAAATAGTCATAGAAGTCCAAATCAAATCATGACTAAAATTTTATTTAACAACACACAAAAATCATTTGTATCAAAACAAATCATCAAAAAAAAAATTTACATGGTATATGTATGAATTATACAAATCCAACAATATGCATACATATCCCAAAAATAAAAGAGTCTATTAAATGTTTGCATGAAGGCAAGAGACTCACGGGTATACATGTATATTTATTAGATTTGAATTAAGCATGCATATACATGAAGTAAATCACAAAAATTGGCAAAACATGTATAAAAGAGAATCATCAAAACTAGATTATACATATGCATAAAGTGGATACAAATGAGCATGAAGTTCAATCATATATATGAGTCAATTGTATTTCACTATACATCTATGTATGAATACAAGTTTTGAAATATTCTACATCTAAGCATGTAAATACCACATGAAGCACATGAAAAATCTTAAAACAAAATCATGAACATGCTATGAATATGACATAAGTAAATAGCATGAACATAAAGGTAGGAGTTTAGAGGTTGTTACCAACTCCAAAGCTCCAAGTGTGGTGGTCTTTCCCACCAAGATTCCTTGATAGCAATGCATCCAAATGTTTGTCCATCATGTCCATTGCATCGGCTACCAAGGCACCAACCTTCTCACGTTTTGTGAGAGCCCTCACCTACATCAAAATCAAAAGGTGGGGGTTTTGGTACCCATGTTTTCTTGGGTCCTTTGGGGTTAGCATTGTTGTAAGGAACCCAAAATTTATTATACTTAGCAAAATATAGATATGGTTTCTTATCAAAACAATATCTTGCTAGATGGCCTTTGCGGCCACAATGTGTACAAATGTACACCTTAGCATGATGCTTATGAGTGTGATTGTGATCGTGATGTGCACCATAAGCATGAGCATGATGTGTATGAGCATGAGCATGGGGAACTTGTTTCTTTGAAACAAGGATTCCAACTTAGAATGGTTAAATGCACATGTGCTCAAATTAGAGCTCAAATTATTCATCTTATTTTTCAAATTCTTAATCTCATTAGATGTGGCATGAAAAACATGATGAGATGAAGAATCATTTTCTTTTTCTTTTACAAACATTATCTTTTTCTTTTTCAACAAATTTTCTTTTCAAAGATTTATTTTCTTGCAAAATACTTTCCTTTTGTTTTTCCACCAAATCAATCTTTTCTTTCAAGGTATTGTTTCCTTCACACAAAATACTCAATTTAGAAAATAAGGAAACATTCTCATTTTTCAAATCTTCTTTTTCTTTTTCTAAGCATGCGACTTTATTCCTAAGTGAAACATTTTCATTAAGCATGCAATCAAATTCCTTTTTCAAAATCTTGTTATCTTTTTCTAAACATGCAATGTTATCTCTACATGAATCATGATCTACATGCATGCTAGCAAGATCCTTTTTCAAATTTTAATTTCTTTCTTTTTCATGTCATATTTTTCAAGCAATAATTGGCAAAATGTATTAAGCTCATCATATGACATAACATTATCATCCTCGGATTCGGAAATTACCTCAAGGGGGTCATCCCCTTGGACCATGTAGCACTTGTTGGAGGTGTCGCTTCCAACATCCGAATCACTCCCCGCATAGTATTGTTCATTTTCGCCAAGGGAGATGAGGGTGTTCCATACTACAAAAGCCATATCAATATTAGCAACCCTAAATAAGTAATCATCATTTAGGGTACTCTTCAAAGCATTTAGGGCTTTTGTATTAGCCTCAAGATTCTTACCATCCATACAATAAGCATTATTAGTAGTGGCAAGATATACATTATAACCTAGGGCTTTGAGGAATAATGACATCTTAACTTTCCAAATGTGGATGTTAAGAATGTCAAAGGTGGGTGGTGACATAAAGTCCATGGTGAGGTGTGTGTGTGTACAACAAATATTGTGATTAGCCCAAATGTAGGATCTTTAACTCTTAGGTTGTTAGACCCAATATCAAGAGCACTAGCTCTGATACCAATTGTAAGATCACCTAGAGGGGGGGTGAATAGGTGATGGCTAATCTAATGGTCACTTGTGAACAAATAATGCGGAATTAAAACTAAGTTGACCAAATTAAAATTTCTTTTAATTAAACACTTATGTATAACTCAAGAGTGTTGCCGAATTCCCCTTGCGAGGCTCTGGACAAGCTCCTCTAGATTCCCTTGAATGGGTTGAGGTGCCGCGTTGGCTCTCTTGGTTGAATACTAGTGTTAACAACAATCCCAAGCAAGTATGTATATCAATTATGAGCACAAGGGAATATATCATGCATATATAAGATGAACACAATAAATTGAATGCAAGATATAAAATAGAGACAAAGAGAGAGAGAGGGAAGAGTAAGCAATCGCAAACACAAAGGGTTTGTTTCGAGGTTCGAGCACACTTGCTCTACATCCCCGCCTTCGACACACGAAGGATTTCCACTATGCAAGATCCCACCGGATCTCTCCTCGGTGCCGTACACCTACAAACCCTCGGACTCCCAAGTCCCGTACACACGCAAGCCCACCGACTCGCCGAGGCCGTACCTCTACCACCAAGAGTTCACAACCGAACTCCAACCACAACGAGCACACTTGCCCGCTTCCTCAAATACAAAGGAAGATCTTTGGTGATCACAACACTTTGATCACCTTACAAAGCTCTCACTACAACTCTCCTATAGGATAGATATATCTATGGATGCTCAAGTGTAGTGTGAGAAATCAAGGAAAGAAAGCTTTGGTAGAAAACACAAGAAATCACTTTAACACTCTCTTGATAAAAACTCCCTTTTGATTGGAAGTATTTGCACTAAAATCTTGTGGAGAAACTCTTCTAAAAGTATCAGAAAAATCTGCTCAAGAAGTCTCAAAAATCTTCTACCTAAAACAAGTGACAAGACCCCTTTATAGGGCTGCCAGAAAATAGAGCCGTTGGGCTCCTGTCAGTGCTGTCGGTCGACCGCCGGTCGACCGGCCAACGGTCATTTTTCTGACCGTTGCAGCCACCGGTCGACTGGTGAGTCGACCGCTCTTCTGGAAAGAACTGTCGGTCGACCGGTCCGGTCGACTGGCATTTTCCAGAGAGCAACAGGTTTGGGTCGGTCGAGTATCGGTCGACTCCGGTCGACTGATACGCACATGCACAAAAATTGTGCATGTCGGTCGAGTGCCGGTCGACTGCCGGTCGACCGGTCACTGAGAAATTCTGAAAAATCAGAACTTCCAGGACCTGGAAAATTTGGATTTAGGTTTTGGGTCTTGGATAAAATGTTTTGGTCTTGAAAAATCATAGAGTATGAGCATGTGTCATACTACTATCAAGGTAAAATACTTGGTAAAAATTCTTTTAATAAAAACCTAATTTTCCATGAAATGTTTTTCCAAACCTTTATCAAATACAAAAACAAGATATTTGAGTCCATTTAAAAGCATAGTGTGTATGGATATGATCCACTACACAATCAATATGAAATATCTATGTTTTTGAAATCTAGTATACAACTTGTTTTGGTTAAAGAAAATACATGATAGAAATACCAAAAACCAACAAATATTTTGTCTCAAAGAAAAATCTTTTTCCAAATAAAAATTCTTTTCTAAACAAAATCTTTTATGAAAGCACTTTAAATCAAGAGTTCTAATCAAGAGTGTGTGTGTGATATAGACTTGAGCAATCCACCAACTATCTATCCTTTACATTTTTACTAAAACAAAAATACAAATTCTATACCTAGACACAAGTCTTCAACTTCTTGAAGTCTTCACTTGAAGGCTTCTCATCTTCTTGACTTGGTCCAAGCTTGATCCAAAAACTCCTTGGATCACCACATGCAAGCTCCAAATCTTGTTCTTTTATCCTTTGTTGAGCTATGCACCTACTAAGATCTTGATCATGAATCTGTCACTAATTAGCACAAGATCATTAGTAAATATAACTTCATGAGTTGATCATCATCAAAACTAGGGCGATAGGCCTTTGGGCCAACAAAGTGTCCATCAAATCACTTCTCAATATCACTGCGAGCGGCTCATGTCAGCAGTACTCTCTGATTGCCATTGTAGCTATCAGATAACCAAGCCTTCAATTTTCAGTCTGTTGACATCTGCTTCAAACTCAGCCAAAATACGACAATCCCGAAAGAAGAAATCATTCTCTGACGTCGAGTACCAAGAAGTGACTGCAAACATGGGGGCCAAGTACCACACCTAATAAACTTTAATGTGAGCTCAATTAGGAATAAATTAAATGAGTTTCATTATTAGATTTAAATTTTTGTATCTATATCAAAAATTCTAATAATAATCAATCTCACAATCTCTGTTGGAACTTATTTAGATGATAACAAATGTAATTTGTACTATTTTTTTTATTTTTTAGATATTTTTTAAAAGTCTTGATCACACACAAAATAGTCCGATTAGTACACTTGACCCTTCCTATAGTAGACTTGACCCTTCTTACAGTGTCGACTTATCAAAATCCTATAGTCGACTAAGTCTTGTCCAGAAAATGAAAGTACACCTAGAGGGGGGTGAATAGGTGTAAGGCTAATCTAATGAATAATAATGCAGAATTAAAAACTTAATGCAACACACTTAGTGTAACCAACGAGTGTAGCCAAATTCTCGGTGAAGGACTCTGGACTAACTCCTCTGAATTCCTTTAAATTAGAGTTGAGGTGCTATGTAAAGCTCTCTTGGTTAAACACAAGTATGGGCACACACAAACAACATAAGCATATATATAATATGACGATATGAATCAATGCACAAATGTAAGAGAAAGAGTTAGAGAAAGTGGATCAATCGCAAACACCAAGATATGTTTCGAGGTTCGAGCACACAGCTCTACGTCCCCGCCTTCACACAAAAGGATTTTCACTAACTCGTCCACACAGGACTTCCACACAGGGAACCTCCACTGAGGATTTGGGTAAATACAACCGGGAGTACACAACTCCTCTCTCTCCAACAAATACAACCTTTACACTTAGAGGTAAGGCACAAACAAATCACCTCTACACTTAGAGGATAGGCACTTAGCCACACAAACAACAATCACCTCACACTTGAGGGATTTCAACACACTCCACCTCTCACTAGAGGGAGCCAAACACCACTTCCACAATCACCTAACACTTGAGGGATAACAACTCAATCACCTCTCACTAGAGGAATATCACAAAGAATGGAAGGTTTACAACTTGGTGATCACAAAGACCACAAACAACTTCTTTTCTCACTAAACAAAGATCCTATAGATAGGATAGTTAGATAAGCTCAAGTGTGAGAAATAAAGAGTTTGAAAATCAAAATCACAAAGAAAAAATCTTGGGAAAACTTCTAGAGAGATATAAAAATGAAAATCAAAAACAATCCCAAAGACTTTCTTTTTCTTTGAATTTTTCAACCCTTTTAAAACAAATAAAGATCAAATCTTTAAGCTTAAAAACTCTTTTGAAACTTGTATTAAAACACTTGTAAATGAGAGAAATTTTGCTCTTAAAAAAATCTTTTTGAAAACAACCAAGAAATGGGGTATTTATACCCTCATTTCAAATCTGCTTGTTGGCAGCTGAAAAGGGCAAATTTGCCCTTCCGGTCGACCGGCCGGTCGACCGGCCAACGGTCTCAGTTTTTACCGTTAAGCCAAGCGGTCGACCGCTCGATCGACCGTCCCCAGATCCAGAGAGCAACGGCTCTCTGGCTAGTCGACCGGAGCTGGATACAGAGAGCAGACTCTCTTCCTTCTTGTAGAACGCCGTCTCCAAGTTGACTCGATCCAAACATGATCCACCGAGCTTGACTCTAACCGAGTGCTAGATGTGAACTTGACGCTCGAGCTCTTGAATCACCATGTGAAAGCTCCAAAACACCTTTGTTGAAGCTAATCACCTACTAATAACTTGGTCAAATATCTAAAACTAAATATCACAAGATTATTAGTAAATTATAACTACATGAGTTAATCATCATCAAAACTAGAGTGAAGGCCTCTGGGCCAACAATCTCCCCTTTTTGATGATGACAAAACTCATGGAGTTATATATGCATGCATTAAAGTTAAGCTTCAAAGAAGCTCCCCCTTAACTCATGCATAGCAATAAACTATAAAGGTATGCAATGAATGTTAAACATGAATATGCATAAACATGCATAAAACAATGAAATAAACATGCTCTTTATACCAAATTTTAAAATAAACATGTTCTTAAATAATTGCTCTTGATACCAATAAAAATTTCAATAAAAGCTCTTGAAACCAACAAAACAAAACAACACAATATGTTCTTGATGCTAATATCCATGCTCTTGATACCAATATCAACAAAACATAAAACAAATGTTGTTAATATAAACTTTGATATTAAACATGCATATATACTAAAATACTTCTCCCTCTTTTTGTCAATCATCAACAAAGGGGTAAAGTAAACAATAAAATATGTTCTCCCCCTTTTTGTCTGAAACAAAAATCAACAAGGGTGAAATTAAATCAAAACATTATGATACCAATTGAAAAAATATATCAATTAGTACAAAGGTATACATAGAAACATCATGATACCAATTGAAAATAAACAAAACATTTTGAAGAAACCAACAAGAATTTTGATATTAATTGAAAGATATAAACATAAAGGTAATCTTGATACCAATTGTAAAAATTAGTACCAATTGAAAATATTTTACACTTTTGATACCAAATGAAAAACATAAACCAATCTTTTTGGTTAAACACTAAACTCATTTATAATAGAGATACCAAATAGAGAATAATATCAATTTAATATTTTTGATACCAATATTGAAAATGAAACATATACCAATTGAAAATAATTTTCATTAGGAGCGTATGATACCAAATTAAAAAATCAATATCATTTTTCAATCATTTTTCAACATAAAGTATGGGAGTAAGATATCAAAGGTAAACAAAACCAATTAATAGGTAAAATATGAATTTTCTCCCCCTTATGAAATACCAAACAAAATGATGCATAACCTTATATAAGATACCAATTGAAAAATAATCAATTGAAATATAATTGTCATTTAAGGAATCAAGCTTAGCATAACCAAAATTTGTGCTCAAAGATATAGAGATATAGTAAGCACAATAAAACATATGTATATGTATGAAAAATTGAATACCAATCGAAATTAATACTATTTGAAGTGTAAGCATACATATATAAAACATATATGAGTATACAAAATAAATGTCAATAGTGATACCAATTGAAAAGATACAATAATACCAATTGAAACTATAATGAGAATCAAGTGTATAACTCATACTTCCTACCACCCATTTCATGCACATGTTTAAATAGATTGTCAATAAAGAGCATACAAGACATGGTCGCCCAACCAACCGCCCTTTGATGGGTAGGGGTTTTCAAAAATAAGTTTAAAAATACTATAACACGTTTGAAAACTCTACCATATGAAGAATACCGCATCTAGTTTAATGATAACTTGTAAACTAGTACAAAATCCTTCAAGTAAAGAATAAAACAAAAATATATTTCATGGAAAATATGGAAGTCACACGAACATCAACACTCAAAATCTATAAGACACATATCATACTCATGAAAATAAAATCATGAGAAAATATTAAGTAAAGTGAGTGTATAAGAGTTATGTGAACCACATCATCATGAAAATAGGCAATCAAGCTCAATATGAAATTCCTTAAAACATGAAAATCATCAAAACTAGAATCCTTCAAGGTATATATATGTCTTGTACAAACTAGAGTATACATACATATCCAAACATGAACGAGTCCACAAATGTATACGCATGAAGGCAAGTGGCTCAAGGATGTATATGTATAACTAATAGTTTAGACAAAATTGACATATACATGAAGTTTAAACATAAACATGAAAACATGTCAAAAATATGGAATACAAGTCAAAATGTATGAATCATCAAAACTAGACTATACTAGTACATCTAATGGGTACAAATGAGCATTCAAGCACAAACATATAATAATCTATTTGTGGTTCACTAGTTGGACAAGTATATACTTAAGTTTTAATGAAAACTAACATCTAAACATGTAGTCAAAACATGAAGCATACAAATCAAAACAAAACTTATATAATCATTATGGTAAATGCACATGCGTTAGATCTATGATATACACAATAGTTAAAACAAATGTGAGAACACAAAAGTATAAGTCCATATTAAACATGGGTGATCTCAAATACTAATCATGCATATCACAAGTCTAATAATCATGACATTTAACATACTAATCATGAAACAAGACATGCTAAAAATCAACAATATGAAAAGCATGTAAACATAAATGGGAGTTAGAGATTGTTACCAAAACCATAAGGGTACATCTCTATATCTCCAAACCGAGGTGGTCCTCCCACCAAACCCCCTTGAAAATGATGCATCCAAATAGTCACCATTAAGCTCAGAACGCATCCACCTAAAGGCACGGTCACTCTCACGTCAAGTGAGAGCCCACACCTACATCAAATAAAAAAGGAGTAGTCTTTAGTACCCATACTCTTTTGGGTCCATGAGGGTTAGCTTCTTTCCTAACCCAAACAAATTTATTTGTTAAATTTATATCATGTACTCTATCATAACAAAACTTAGCAAGGTGGCTCTTACGTCCACAATGTGTACAAGTGTATACATAAGCATACATAGTGTGATGAGTGTGAACGTGAGGAACATATGTATGTCGTGGTTTGTGTGCATGCATAGGAGGAACTTGTTTCTTTCGAAACATACATTCCAAACGTATATGGTTCATGGCACAATGGCTCAAAGTGGAGCCCAAACAATCAACACTCTTCTTAAGCATACAAATATCATTTTCAATCATGGAAGAAGAGGTGCATGCAATAGGTGAGCTAGAATGTGAAGCAACACTAGCATGACAAACATGAGAATCTAAATCATTTTTCAAAGAAATGTTTTCATTAGACATCAAATCCAAATCCTTTGAAATAGAAATAATTTTGTTTTTCAAAGAATCATTTTCTTTTAAAATAAAAACAAGTTTTGAAGATAGAACTTCATTTTTTTCAAAACATTTTCCCAATCATTTTTACTTTTTTAGAATCTTGTTTTCATTTAGGGTAAGATCAAGCTTAGATTTCAATGAATCCTATTCATTAGAAATCTCATCTCTTTCTTGCAAAACAATATCAAATTTTAAAGACAAGTCCTTATTTTCTTTAGTTAACTTATAAGTTTTCTTTTTCAAAACTTTGTATTTTTCAAGGAGGTTCTCACAAACAATAGATAGTTCTTCATTCAAAGCATCGGGATCAATATGTTCATCACAAGAAGACCTAGCACTATCTAGTTGAGTGTCCGAATGTACCTCAAGGGAGTCATTCCATTGGACCATGTAGCAATGTTGCTCGGACTCTTCTCCACTAGATTCCTTCTCCATTATAGTTAGCGTTTGAAGGTTGGAGGAGGTCAACGTGTTCCACAATGCAAAGGCGGAATCACAGTTAGAAACCATCATAAGATATTCTTTGTTAAGCGTGCTTCTAAGTGCCATTAGGGCTTGCGCATTAGCCTCTATATGCTTGTTATTACCAAGATAGGATTTCTTGATAGCGGTAAGGAAAACATGCAAGCCTAGGTTTTTAGGTACATGGACATCCTAGCCTTCCAAACAACAATGTTGGAAGTATCAAACATAGGTTGGGTCACGAAGTCCATGAAAGCAAACAATATGTGTGCAAATGCAAATGATATATTAGCAACTAAGATCACACTCCTAGGTGGTTAAACCTAATATCAGGAGCGTACGCTCTGATACCAATTGAAAGTACACTTAGAGGGGGGATGAATAGGTGTAAGGCTAATCTAATGAACAATAATGCGGAATTAAAAACTTAATGCAACACACTTAGTGTAACCAACGAGTGTAGCCGAATTCCCGGTGAAGGGCTCTGGACTAACTCCTCTGAATTCCTCTAAATAAGAGTTGAGGTGCTATGTAAAGCTCTCTTGGTTAAACACAAGTATGGGCACACACAAACAACTCAAGCATATATATAATATGACAATATGAATCAATGCACAAATGTAAGAGAGTGAGTTAGAGAAAGTGGATCAATCGCAAACACCAAGATATGTTCGAGGTTCGAGCACACAGCTCTACGTCCCCGCCTTCACACAGAAGAACTTCCACTAACTCGTCCACACAGGACTTCCCACACAGGGAATCCCCACTGAGGATTTAGGTAAATACAACCGGGAATACACAACTCCTCTCTCCAACAAATACAACCTCTACACTTAGAGGCAAGGCACAAACAAATCACCTCTAAACTTAGAGGGATAGGCTCTTAGCCACACAAACAACAATCACCTCACACTTGAGGGATTCCAACACAATCTCCACCTCTCACTAGAGGGAGCCAAACACCACTTCCACAATCACCTCACACTTGAGGGATAATAACTCAATCACCTCTCACTAGAGGGATATCACAAAGAATGGAAGGTTTACAACTTGGTGATCACGAAGACCACAAACAACTTCTTTTCTCACTAAACAAAGATCCTATAGATAGGATAGTTAGATAAGCTTAAGTGTGAGAAATAAAGAGTTTGGAAATCAAAATCACAAAGAAAACTCTTGGGAAAACTTCTAGAGAGATATAAAAATGAAGATCAAAAATAATCCCAAAGACTTTCTTTTTCTTTGAATTTTCCAACCCATTTAAAACAAATAAAGATCAAATCTTTAAGATTAAAAACTCTTTTGAAAACTTGTATTAAAACACTTGTAAATGAGAGAAACTTTGCTCTTAAAAAAATCTTTATGAAAACAACCAAGAAATGGGGTATTTATACCCTCATTTCAAATTTGCCCGTTGGCAGCTGAAAAGGGCCAATTTACCCTTCCGGTCGACCGGCCAACGGTCACATTTTTGACCGTTGAGCCCAGCGGTCGACCGCCCGGTTGACCGTCCCCAGATCCAGAGAACAACAGCTCTCTGGGGTCGACCGCCCGGTCGACCGGAGCTGGATACAAAGAGCAGACTCTCTATCCGGTCGACCGACCCGGTCGACCGGGGCTATTTCCAGAGAGCAGAGCTCTCTGGACGGTCGACCGTCCCGGTCGACCGGCCACCAGCCCAATGCTGGCGTGCACGCTTGTGCACGTCGGTCGACCGCACCGGTCGACCGACTACTGCTGCGGTCGACTGGTCCGGTCGACCGGCAGTTAGCCAGTCAGCAAATTTTGGGATTGGGTTTTATTTTAATTAAATCCCATAAAAACACATAAATTCCACAAAAATCAGTTCATGTTATATCTTTGAAATATAAACATGTTTGAGTAAAAATCAGAACATGTTACAAACATTTTGAACCATTTGTGTGACTTGAAAATTTTGCCTTAAACCAAATTCTGTATTTTTCAAAAATAGAATTTTGAAATGGAAATCCGATTTTTCCAATACACATGAATAGTCTATCAAAATAAGTTTTTCTAAGTACATGAAGCATAGATGTATATAGATCAAATCTAATATACATTAAACCATGTAAACTTGTTTTGATTCTATCTATCCATGAAAACCAAGATCGGTTAAACCGAAAATCAAAACCAAAGCATGAAACTTAAAACAAGTGTGTGTGTTGTGAACTTGAGCATATCACACTATCTAATCTTTACAATAGATCTAAACTAAATCTTAACTAAATAAACCGAAGCCTTCTTGTAGAACGCTGTCTCCAAGTTGACTCGATCCAAACGTGATCCACCGAGCTTGACTCCAACTGAGTGCTAGATGTGAACTTGACGCTCGAGCTCTTGAATCATCATGTGAAAGCTCCAAAACACCTTTGTTGAAGCTAATCACCTACTAATAACTTGATCAAATATCTGAAACTAAATATCACAAGATTATTAGTAAAGTATAAGTACATGAGTTAATCATCATCAAAACTAGAGCGGAAGGCCTCTGGGCCAACAATCTCCCCCTTTTTGATGATGACAAAACTCATGGAGTTATATATGCATGGATTAAAGTTAAGCTTCAAAGAAGCTCCCCTTAACTCATGCATAGCAATAAACTATAAAGGTATGCAATGAATGTTAGACATGAATTTGCATAAACATGCATAAAACAATGAAATAAATATGCTCTTGATACCAAAATTTAAAATAAACATGTTCTTAAATAATTGCTCTTTATACCAATAAAAATTTCAATAAAAGTTCTTGATACCAACAAAACAAAACAACACAATATGTTCTTGATACTAATATCATGCTCTTGATACCAATATCAATAAAACATAAAACAAATATTGTTAATATAAACTTTGATATTAAACATGCATATATACTAAAATACATCTCCCTCTTTTTGTCAATCATCAACAAAGGGGTTAAAGTAAACAATAAAATAATGTTCTCCCATTTTTGTCCGAAACAAAAATCAACAAGGGGTGAAATCAAATCAAAACATTATGATACCAATTGAAAAAAAATATATCATTTAGTGCAAAGGTATACATAAAAACATCATGATACCAAAGGATGATACCAATTGAAAATAAACAAAACATTTTGAAGAAACAACAAAAAATTTGATATTAATTGAAAGATATAAACATAAAGGTAATCTTAATACCAATTGAAAATATTTTACACTTTTGATACCAAATGAAAAACATAAACCAATCTTTTTGGTTAAACACTAAACTCATTTTACAATAGAGATACCAAATAGAGAATAATATCAATTTAAATTTTTGATAACAATATTGAAAATGAAACATATACCAATTGAAAGTAATTTTCATTAGGAGCGTATGATACTAAATTAAAAAATCGATATCATTTTTCAATTATTTTTCAACATAAAGTGTGGGAGTAAGATACCAATGGTAAACAAAACCAATTAAAAGGTGAAATATGAATTTTCTCCCCCTTTATGGAATACCAAACAAAATGATGCATAAACTTGTATAAGATATCAATTGAAAAATAATCAATTGAAATATAATTATCATTTAAGGAATCGAGCTTAGCATAACCAAATTTGTGCTCAAAGATATAGAGATATAGTAAGCACAAATAAAAACATATGTATATGTATGAAAAATTGAATACCAATCGAAATTGATACTATTTGAAGTGTAAGCATACATATATAAAAAAATATATGAGTATACAAAATGAATGTCAATAGTGATATCAATTGAAAAGATACAATGATACCAATTGAAACTATAATGATAATTGTAACGCCCCGATCCTAAAGATACGGGGACGTTATGGCAACGTACATACGCGAGGTGAAAACACGCTCACGCGTACGTTAAGCCTCAGTACAGTACATAACCTCCATATAGACATGGGTCCCAGCATGAAATAAGTACAAGAATACCTGCGGAAATAGGTCAGCGATCATAATAATATGAAAAATAGGGACAATTAAGATAACAGAAATAAATGCCCAGGATACCTATGAATAGGCCAGATGAGGAATCTCCTATGTCACGCCAAGGCACTCTCTGCTACTCCGAGAACTCGAATCTCCAATCTGGGCACGCAAACCCAGGGTCGTCAGAAAGCGACCTAGTGAGTGGTAAAATGAAGGAGGCAGTAATATATACATAATAATACAAGCACGATACTAATATATAATACATGATGTGGTACAAGTGATATTATATCATAAGCATATAGGAAGCAGTGGAAATATATAAACATGTCATCTTTTGGTACCATCACTACCTAGCCGGTTATCATCAGGTCATGATTCTAATCATATCGAGTTTCTATATAAGAAATAATGTTATTTAGCGATGAAGTAAAAGCAGTGAACATGGTAGTGATGTAAATGAACCTGCAGGTAGGCATATGCAATATGAACATGTTACTGTGTTATAAGCAATGCAAAGCAGAATATATGTGATGCAAGGTGTACATGTGCATGAGTAGTATGCCACCATAGGTATCAGGTAGTGTAGCAAAGTCTACCGGTAACATGATAGCGGATACAATAACATGAACAGGAACAGTAACAGGTTAGTATACATGTATCAGGCAAGTCATGTGATTGACACAATAGTAGAAATCAGTACCACCTGATATTTTAATTACTCTCTTCCAGTGTCTCATACCACTGGCAGTTCATACTGGAGCCCGCACTCCAGTCGAACCCATCCGGACATGGCCTACGGGTACCATTATCCAAACGAGAGAGTAACCAAATAAAAAGTGTTCCCGACGTCACTATTGTGTATGTTGGCCCAAAGGCCCTTCACCCTAGTTTTGATGATGATCAACTCATGTAGTTATAGTTACTAATGATCTTGTGTTTAATTAGTGACAGATTCATGATCAAGATCTTAGTAGGTGCATAGCTCAACAAAGGATAAAAGAACAAGATTTGGAGCTTGCATGTGGTGATCCAAGGAGTTTTTGGATCAAGCTTGGACCAAGTCAAGAAGATGAGAAGCCTTCAAGGAAGACTTCAAGAAGTTGAAGACTTGGGTCTAGGTATAGAATTTGTATTTTTGTTTTAGTAAAAATGTAAAGGATAGATAGTTGGTGGATTGCTCAAGTTATATCACACACACACACTCTTGATAGAACTCTTGATTTAATTGATTTCATAAAAGATTTCTTTTTAGAAAAGAATTTTTATTTAGTAAAAGATTTTCTTTGAGACAAAATATAAAAAACTTTGGGTTTTGGTATTTCTATCATATATATATCTTTTCAAACCATAACCAAGTTTAGAGCTTTATGATCAAAACATAGATATTTTATTATGATTGTGTAGTGGATCATATCCATACACACTATGCTTTATAAGTTCAAAATATCTTGTTTTTGTATTTGATAAAGATTTAGAAAAACAAGGTTTGGAAAAACATGTTTTGGAAAAATACATTTTGGTTATTGAGCTAATATTTCCAAGTTACAAAAATAGACCAAAACATCTATAACATGTCTTGATTTTGTGCAAGCATGTTTGTTCTTTCAAGTATATTGGTAAAACTATTTTTGTAGAATTTCTATGTATTTTTAGGATTTTATAAAAAGATTTTAAATCCTGTTTTCAGACCTGGAGACTGGCTGACAGGCCATGTCGGTCGACCGGACCGGTCGACCGATGTGCACAGCCCTGTGCACGTTGTCAGCAAGTGGCCGGTCGACCGGGTCGGTCGACCGACCAAGAGAGTTTGCTCTCTGGAAATGTCCAGTCGACCGATAGTCGACCGACAGTTCATTCCAGGTTATCGGTCGACCGAGCCGGTCGACCGGTGGCTGCAACGGTCAGAAAAATGACCGTTGGCCGGTCGACCGCGCGGTCGACCGACAGCACTGACAGAACCCCAACGGCTCTATTTCTGGCAGCCTATAAAAGGGGGTCTTGTCAACTGTTTTGAGGTTAAGATTTTGGAGATTTCTTGAGCAGTTTTTCTGATACTTTTAGAAGAGTTTCTCCACAAGATTTGAGAGCAAATATTTCAATCAAAAGGGAGTTTTTATCAAGAGAGTGTTAAAGTGATTTCTTGAGTTTTCCATCAAAGCTTTCTTTCCTTGATTTCTCACACTTCACTTGAGCATCCATAGACATATCTATCCTATAGGAAAGTGTTGTAGTGAGCTTTTGTAATTGGTGATCAAGTGTTAGATCACCAAAGAGATTTCCATTGTATTTTGAGGAGACGGGCAAGTGTGCTCGTGTGTTAGAGTTCTTGTGTGAACTCGGTGGTTTGAGGTGCGCCCTCATTGAGCCGGTGGGCTTGTGGTGTACGGACAAGGGAGTCCGAGAGCTTGTAGGTGTTGCGGCACCGAGGAGAGATCCGTGGGATCTTGCATAGTGGAAATCCTTCGTGTGTCGAAGGCGGGGATGTAGAGCAAGTGTGCTCGAACCTCGAAACATACCCTTGTGTTTGCGATTGCTATCTCTTACTCTCTTTCTCTTTTTGTCTCTATTTTTATATCTTGCATTCAATTTATTGTGTTCATCTTATATATGCATGATATATTCCCTTGTGCTCATAATTGATATACATACTTGCTTGGGATTGCTTGTTAACACTAGTATTCAACCAAGAGAGCCAACGCGGCACCTCAACCCATTCAAGGGGAATCTAGAGGAGCTTGTCCAGAGCCTCGCAAGGGGAATTCGGCAACACTCTTGAGTTATACATAAGTGTTTAATTAAAAGAAATTATGATTTGGTCAACTTAGTTTTAATTCCACATTATTTGTTCACAAGTGACCATTAGATTAGCCATCACCTATTCACCCCCCCTCTAGGTGATCTTACAATTGGTATCAGAGCTAGTGCTCTTGATTTGGGTCTAACAACCTAAGAGTTAAAGATCCTCCTTTAGGCTAATCACAATATTTTTGTACACACACACCTCACCATGGACTTCATGTCACCACCCACCTTTGATATCTTAACATCCAAATTTGGAAGGTTAAGATGTCTTTGTTCCTCAAAGGACTTGGCCTTAGTGTATATCTTGCCACAAATAATAAAGAATATTGCTTAAATGGTAAGAACATTGAGGCTAATGCAAAAGCCCTTCATGCTATTAAGTCAACCCTAAATGATGATTATTTATCTAGGGTTTCTAACGTTGATTCGGCTTTTGTAGCTTGGAACATCATCACCTCCCTTGGCGAAAAGGATCTATACTATGCGGGGAGCGATTCGGATGTTGGAAGCGACACCTCCAACAAGTGCTATATGGTCCAAGGGGATAACCCCCTTGAGGTAAACACCGAATCCGATGATGAGGATGTAGACATGTCATATGATGAGCTTGCTACCTTTTGTCATCTTGTGCTTGAAAAATATGACATGATTAAAAGAAAAATAAAAATTTGAAAAAGGAACTTGATTGCATGCATGTAGAACATGACTCTTTTAGAAGTAACATTGCATGTTTAGAAAAAGATAATAAAATTTGAAAAAGAATTTGATGTCATGCTTAATGATAAAGATTTATTAGAAAATAAAATGGCATGCTTAGAAAAAGAAAATGAAGATTTGAAAAATGAGAATATTTCCTTAATGTCTAAATTGAATGTTTTATGTGAAGGAAATATGATTTTGAAAAATAAGATTGATTTGGTGGAAAAACAAAAGGAAGATGTTTTTCAAGAAAATAAATCTTTAAAAAGAAAAATTTGTGAAAAAGAAAAGGAAAATGTTTGTAAAAAGAAAAGAAAATTGTTCATATATCTCATCATGCTTCTCATGCTCACATTGATCAAAATGAGATTAAAAATTTGAAAAATAAATTGATAATTTGAGCTCTAATTTGAGCTCATGTGCATTCAATCATACTAGATTGGAATCCTTGTTTCAAAAGAAACAAGTTCCTCATACTCATGCACATTCACATCATGCACATACTTATGATGCACATCATGCTCACACTCCCACTCATAAGTATGCTAAGGTGTACAAATGTACACATTGTGGCCGCAAAGGCCATTTAGCAAAATATTGTTTTGATAAGAAACCATACTTATATTTTGCTAAATATAATAGATTTTGGGTTCCTTATAACAATGCTAACCCCAAAGGACCCAAGAAAACATGGGTACCAAAACCCCCACCTTTTGATTGTGATGTAGGTGAGGGCTCTCACAAGACGTGAGAGGATTGGTGCCTTGGTAGCCAATGCAATGGACATGATGGACAAACATTGGGATGCATTGCTATCAAGGAATCTTGGTGGGAAAGACCACCACACTTGGAGCTTTGGAGTTGGTAACAACCTCTAAACTCCTACTTTTATGTTCATGCTATTTACTTATGTCATATTCATAGCATGTTCATGATTTTGTTTTAAGATTTTTCATGTGCTTCATGTGGTATTTACATGCTTAGATGTAGAATATTTCAAAACTTGTATTCATACATAGATGTATAGTGAAATACAATTGACTCATATATATGATTGAACTTCATGCTCATTTGTATCCACTTTATGCATATGTATAAGACTAGTTTTGATGATTCTCTTTTATACATGTTTTACCTATTTTAGTGATTTACTTCATGTATATGGGTGTTTAATTCAAATCTAATAAATATACATGTATACCCGCGAGTCTCTTGCCTTCATGCAAACATTTAATAGACTCTTTTAATATTTGGGATATGTATGCATATTGCTAGATTTGTATAATTCATACATATACCATGTAGATTATTTTTAAGATGATTTGTTTTGATAAAAATGATTTTTATGTGTTGGTTGATAAAAATTTTGATTAGTCATATTTGATTTGAGCTTCAATAACTAATTTCATGTAGATACTACTTACATAACCTTTGAACACTCAATCTTCAAGAAAAGATATAATTTGGAGTTTTATGGAATATGAGTGCTTGAACTTTTATGTATTTAGTATTATTCATGAAATACATATGATTTCATATTTATGAAGGATCTTTAACTAGTTTGTCAAAAATCCATTTAAACTAGTTATCTATTCTTCAATTGATGCACATGATCCTATTTTTATGGATAAATTCTTTTGTGATTTCAAAATTTTGATGCTTCATTGTATTGAATATTAGTTTAGATGTTAGTATTTGTCAACACTTGGATTTATACTTGTACACCTTATGGACCACAAATAAATCTATATATGATTGGGTTGAATGCTTATTTGTGCCTATTAGATGTACTAGTATAGCCTTATGTTGATGATCATTACATTCTTAAACTTGTATTCCCATTTGGATTTATGTTATGATCATGTGATTTCATTTCATGTATATGGTTATTTTGCCAAAACATTAAGATATACATGGATACCTCTTGAGTCATTTGCCTTTCATGCAAATCTATATATATGGACTCAATTGTGTTAGAGATATGTATGTATGCTTCTTGTATTGACAAAACATACATATATTATGAAACATTTTTTTTTAATAAAAATTTTTTTTGATGATTTTCAAGGTTTTAAAAGTTATGATAATTCAAAATTTAAAGGAATATTGAGTTTTATTGTAATTTTCATGATGCCATGCTTCACATAACATTAGTACACTCACATCTCTTGAAAACATTAAATGGACTTTATGGATTAGAGTGTTTTAGTGCCTTGTGATTTATGCATATTCCATGAAAAACCTTTTGATTTATTCCTTGATAACTAGTTCGAATTCTTCATGTGTTAGATTATATGACATATACACCTAAGCCTATTTCTCTATTGGTATCATTGGTTATTTGCAATTGGTATCAATATGGACCTTTTTGGTATATACTCATATTTTGCTTTCTTTATATGTATGTATCCATCTCTATTGATATAATCTCTTCATACATATATATGATAGTTGTGTGCTTGTTTTACAATTGGTATCTTTTAAAGCACATAGATTGTTAATGCTAAGCTTAATTAGACTTCAAATTGGTATTTCATAATAAGCTTGTGCATTGTATTTTTTTTGAAATTGGTATCAAAAATTCAAAATTTGATTATTTTACAATTGGAACCATGCAAAATTGTGTTATTTGATATCTTATAATATGATCTCTTTCTAAGATATCTCAAAATTTGTTGTTATTAAGAAAAATTCAAAATTTATTTTATAAAGAAAATTCAAAATTTTTTATTTGTATTTCCTATATGCAAGGAGAGCTTAACATCTCTTCTACATATAGATTCATGTTGAGTATATTATAATTTGAGGAGCTTGACAACTCTTCTTTTCATGATATACGTGTGTAGGGGGAGCTTCACATCTCCTCTTATGCATGACATATTATACGTTATGTGAATTAGGGCTTGTCATCCCTCTTTCATGTAATGTATATGTGTCGGGAAGCTAACTTAACGTCTTCCTCTTCATGAATTTATATCGCATATAAATTTTATTGATTGATTTGTATTTACCCCTCCTTGATCTCTTTGTTTTTAACAAAAAGGGGGAGAAAATTTGTTTGATGTATTTTTACTTTGAACCCTTTGTTGATGATTGACAAAAGGGGGAGAAGTATTTGAGATTGTATTGCATGTTTTCATTGCTTAAGGGGGAGAAGTATTTGTCTTTCTTACTTATTATGCATATATGTTGTATTTTGAGATTGTATTGTATATGCATGTTTTCATTGCTTAAGGGGGAGAAGTATTTGTCTTTCTTACTTATTATGCATATATGTTGTATTTTGCAATTAGGAGAAAAAGATTTGACTTAAGATTTGATTTTGTTATGATTGCATCTCCTTACATTGCATACATGTCATGTGCTTTATTGCCATATCTATTATTTCTTGTCATGCATGAGTTAAGGGGGAGCTTCTTTGAAGCTTTACTTTAATCCATGCATATATAACTCCATGAGTTTTGTCATCATCAAAAAGGGGGAGATTGTTGGCCCAAAGGCCCTTCACCCTAGTTTTGATGATGATCAACTCATGTAGTTATAGTTACTAATGATCTTGTGTTTAATTAGTGACAGATTCATGATCAAGATCTTAGTAGGTGCATAGCTCAACAAAGGATAAAAGAACAAGATTTGGAGCTTGCATGTGGTGATCCAAGGAGTTTTTGAATCAAGCTTGGACCAAGTCAAGAAGATGAGAAGCCTTCAAGGGAAGACTTCAAGAAGTTGAAGACTTGGGTCTAGGTATAGAATTTATATTTTTGTTTTAGTAAAAATGTAAAGGATAGATAGTTGGTGGATTGCTCAAGTTATATCACACACACACACTCTTGATAGAACTCTTGATTTAATTGATTTCATAAAAGATTTCTTTTTAGAAAAGAATTTTTATTTAGTAAAAGATTTTCTTTGAGACAAAATATAAAAACTTTGGGTTTTGGTATTTCTATCAATATATATATCTTTTCAAACCATAACCAAGTTTAGAGCTTTATGATCAAAACATAGATATTTTATTATGATTGTGTAGTGGATCATATCCATACACACTATGCTTTATAAGTTCAAAATATCTTGTTTTTGTATTTGATAAAGATTTAGAAAAACAAGGTTTGGAAAAACATGTTTTGGAAAAATACATTTTGGTTATTGAGCTAATATTTCCAAGTTACAAAAATAGACCAAAACATCTATAACATGTCTTGATTTTGTGCAAGCATGTTTGTTCTTTCAAGTATATTGGTAAAACTATTTTTGTAGAATTTCTATGTATTTTTAGGATTTTATAAAAAGATTTTAAATCCTGTTTTCAGACCTGGAGACTGGCTGACAGGCCATGTCGGTCGACCGGACCGGTCGACCGATGTGCACAGCCCTGTGCACGTTGTCAGCACAGTGGCCGGTCGACCGGGTCGGTCGACCGACCAAGAGAGTTTGCTCTCTGGAAATGTCCAGTCGACCGATAGGTCGACCGACAGTTCATTCCAGGTTATCGGTCGACCGAGCCGGTCGACCGGTGGCTGCAACGGTCAGAAAAATGACGTTGGCCGGTCGACCGCGCGGTCGACCGACAGCACTGACAGAACCCCAACGGCTCTATTTCTGGCAGCCTATAAAAGGGGGTCTTGTCAACTGTTTTGAGGTTAAGATTTTGGAGATTTCTTGAGCAGTTTTTCTGATACTTTTAGAAGAGTTTCTCCACAAGATTTGAGAGCAAATATTTCCAATCAAAAGGGAGTTTTTATCAAGAGAGTGTTAAAGTGATTTCTTGAGTTTTCCATCAAAGCTTTCTTTCCTTGATTTCTCACACTTCACTTGAGCATCCATAGACATATCTATCCTATAGGAAAGTGTTGTAGTGAGCTTTTGTAATTGGTGATCAAGTGTTAGATCACCAAAGAGATTTCCATTGTATTTTGAGGAGACGGGCAAGTGTGCTCGTGTGTTAGAGTTCTTGTGTGAACTCGGTGGTTTGAGGTGCGCCCTCATTGAGCCGGTGAGCTTGTGGTGTACGGACAAGGGAGTCCGAGAGCTTGTAGGTGTTGCGGCACCGAGGAGAGATCCGGTGGGATCTTGCATAGTGGAAATCCTTCGTGTGTCGAAGGCGGGGATGTAGAGCAAGTGTGCTCGAACCTCGAAACATACCCTTGTGTTTGCGATTGCTATCTCTTACTCTCTTTCTCTTTTTGTCTCTATTTTATATCTTGCATTCAATTTATTGTGTTCATCTTATATATGCATGATATATTCCCTTGTGCTCATAATTGATATACATACTTGCTTGGGATTGCTTGTTAACACTAGTATTCAACCAAGAGAGCCAACGCGGCACCTCAACCCATTCAAGGGGAATCTAGAGGAGCTTGTCCAGAGCCTCGCAAGGGGAATTCGGCAACACTCTTGAGTTATACATAAGTGTTTAATTAAAAGAAATTATGATTTGGTCAACTTAGTTTTAATTCCGCATTATTTGTTCACAAGTGACCATTAGATTAGCCATCACCTATTCACCCCCCCTCTAGGTGATCTTACAGTGTATACTGGTTTATTATGTTAATTGGAAACCTATGGTCGAGGAGTTCTTATCGGGTAGGTGTATCCCGTGCATACCCGGGATCACGGCCTTTATCAAACCCCTGGCTGCTAAGACCAGAGCCCTCCGCTAAGAGGGGAACAATAATCAAGTAACAATAGCTCATGGAGCAATTGGTAGGTAGCACTACCATCCCCTGCAGTGGGAGAACAATATGGATCCAGTACATCACCCGATAAGATCTATTCAACCGTCAAGTCTCCCCCATACCCAGTTATCATTATGGTCTGATATGTCAAGTATCCAATGTAACAAGAACAATTAACGGTGCATGATAAGGGTAGCATGATAACTGGACCAGAGCTCTGTTGATAGCATAGAACAATATAACAGGAATCGGGAACAATATATCGGAACAATATAACGGGAACAATATAACGAGATCAATAGATGTGGAAGTCCACATATCGCATATCAACAGCTCTCATGTCCAGTAACGGGACTACCCATATCAGTAACAGGAAACAATCATGTAACATGAATACGGTAACATGAAACAATAATACATGTAATAAGCACGGTGATCCATATGATAAGAATAATTAAATCATGTATGCATGTGTAACAGTGATATATAAGCATGACATATATGTGTATGATGATCGTGCTAATATGAAATGCAGTAGCCCGTACAGTGATATGCCGAGAATCCATGTAACGAGGATAACGATACATTACATAACGGTATTTCGTGAAGTGGTGCCGCTACGTATCGGTGGGTCATGCCTACGAACTAACAGGTGTGCCGTGTCATAGTATCTGTGTAACATGCACAGGTAATAAATGTAGTCAGTGTCTACTATCATGTACAGTGAACTACATGTAATATATGTAGGAACAGTAGTCGACGGTGTCTTATAGTAATGGTGTCTAGCATGCATGTCTAGTACCAGTGGAGTGTCATAGTGTATCTGTGGATCAGTATGCATGTAACGTGACTGTGATATAAGCCATGTCATAATGGTGTACACGAATATGGTGACAGGGTGGCCCGGGTGTCAGTGGCTGTGAAGGTATGATGACTGTGTCCGGGTTGTCTCTGCCAGTATTTATTGGTAATCTAAGTGCCTTCTTATCTTTCTTCTAAATCAGGAAATACCTAACCATGTGCTAGGTTATTCCTATTACCATGCATGTCCACTTATTATCAGTTAATTATTATTAGGTATCAGGTATCAGTATTTATCCATAATCAAGATCTACTAATTCATTGCACGAAACATGATAAAAGGTAATTTAAAAAAATAAAAACACTCACAAACTGGCTACAGGACTGTAGCTCTCGTTCCCACGATCGCAACGGATCCAGAATCGCCCGAATCGGAGTCCGGATGCTCCAGATATCGCCCGAACACTTTAATGGGTCGGGTCTGGTGTAATGGGTCGGGTTTGGGTTGAACCCGAACCCAAACCCATTTGGGTTTCTAATCACAGAAGCAACAGCAGCAGCCTTGCGCTGCTGCTGCCTCCCACACG